>JAWPHD010009560.1:0-102428 GCA_037043455.1 Cyrtodaria siliqua
TTCAAAGATCTAATTAGGAATCAAAACATTTATCATGCGGAATGGTCTGTCAATAATAAATGACTGCGATACGCTTCCGACATTTGACTCATGGTAAATGTGCCCCTTGTGATCAATTTGTAGCAGCAGAAATAACGATAGTGCTTTTTATTCATCATGATTATAAAACAGAGTAATACATACATATTTTGAAATATTGTACAATATAATAATTATAACCGGAGGTCAAAATAACAACGTTTAGTGGTTGGACGATTTACAAAAGTACGTATAAAAGTCGAACAGGAATTGTAGCACCGAACACAGTCAACCACAAACACGCATTAAAACAAACAGTACAATTCCAAGCTGTCCGGTCATCAGACATTCAAAGAGGAAAGCATATTGGCAAATTGTACATGGATCAACCACTAAACATGCAGTGCGTTGAAAATGATAGGATCATAACCTCTTTTCGTAAACTTTTAAACAAGTTTAAGACAGACTGTATGAACGGTTATGACCAAGGATCTTTCGAAAAGAGTATGAGAGTGGACCTTTAGAAACGGCCGAACACGATAGATACGAAATACTGCAGTCTCGGTTTGATTGAGACTGTTCATGAACGGTAGTGAAATATGCTTGCTACCGTTCACGCCCCAAAGCCCAGGGTTGAGCAGAACTCAATATTTATAAAATCAATAGTACAAAATGTTAACCAACCCCAAGATGGCATGCATATGGCGGTGGACATGCTATATTTAATGTCATCATTCCATGTCCAGCGGCGTATGGTCCCAGTATCTAATTTTATCCCCCGAAGAGCAAAATAAACAAAACGGAATTTAGTTGGGAGCAGCGGTTATGAAGTCTGCGCATCACAAGTAACAGTCAAAATACTAAATTAAAAAGCAGACAACATATCCTATGGGTGGTTAAACAATACCCAGAGCCTTTATCGGCCGGAGTAGTGGAACTACCGACAACTTTAAGTAAGAAAACAAAAACATTTGAAAATGTACTAATTATAAGTATCGGGCTCAGAGTTCTCCAAAGATGGAATGAATAACAGTCCCGATTGCGAACTCGGGGAGACGTTTTACTGCCGCCACACTGCACAAGCAACGCCACTGTGCTATATAAAAGAGTATGAGATTGGACCTTTGGAAACGAACAGTCCAGACTTTATTGTGCCCGTCGCGGCAAGGCTATCTTGTCGTGTTTGTTGGTGGAGGGACTTTAAACCTCAGAACTACACATACACCCACTTTTGGAAACGGCCGAACACGATAAATACGAAATATTGCAGTCTCGGTTTGAGTGAGACTGTTCATAAACGGTAGTGAAATATGCTTGCTGCCGTTCACGTCCCCTAGCCCCGGGTTGAGCAGAACTCAATATTCATAAAATCAATAGTATAGAATTTTAACCATCCTTGTCGCAGAAGAGTTCTTAAATTACTTTTATATTTTAGAAGTTGACTAGGGTTACTATAATAACATTTTGCAAAGGTTTTTCGAAGTTTATGGTAACGGTAGCCCTGCTATCAATAGTTGATTCTTAGTTATACAAAGACTACTAATGTTAAAGTCCTCAACTCGATTACACGTTGAGAAACATACGTCCCATAAGAAGTAGATATAAAAGTCGAACAGGACATGAGCATTCAATGACCACAATCACAGTATTCAGGAAAAAAACACAAATAAAAACCGAATAAAAAAAAGCAAAGTATGCGACACACCAAACACATCAGGGTTGACGATTGGAACGGTTAGATGACCGGTAGGTGCTTAACTAGGTTCTAAAGTGCTTCAGGTCTCACTACACAGTGCTTTTTTACTATGTTGGCCTATATGAATAAAGTTTACAGGGCCATTCCGAACAGGAAGTTTCCAAGCTAACAGTTACTTTTATATGTAACCAAGTCAGTTGCCCACATAAAACTGTACGTTGACCAGCTTTTTTTTTTTAATTTGAGTTGTGTCCCCCAATGCACTATTTTGGGCTTTAACTCCAGAGTTTGGATCAGATTTCCTACTCTTCTTCAACACCCAAAAAACTGCCATATGTTGGTGGCAGTGTAATTTAATAGCTGCACATCCATTTTCAGACTCTGAATTAAGTATTATCCTACCGTGGGTTTCAAGGGATCTAACTGTGTAGTGATACCTTCAGTCCTAACTCTTATTGTCATCTCGACTACATTTCACGAGCTAAACTTCTCTTCTTCTAACATAACCAAGGGCATTAACTCCGTAACATATGAGTTGATTTTGTTCATTGTCGAACATGTCCTAGGCTTGAAATATATGTTTAAATAATAATTAATACATTTTACACCTAAACAAGACGTTGCTACAATGTTTTGAGTGATATGACATTATTATCAGGAAATGATTGGATAGCTCTAAAATGTGACATTTTATAGAAAAATGCCCAATGTACCCCTTTAATAAACTGTACTATAGCATCAATTTATATAACATTCTTTGTTCCTCAGGCTACAAAATATGTCCTCCCGAAATGAGCGTTGTCATACGAAAACAATTGCCAGAATGTATTACCAGTTTTGCATCGTTAACGGTAATAGTGAAGTTTGGTGCAAGCTAGAACCCGGCAGTTATATTATGTATACTCTAAATATTAAATGCCAGTTTTAAAAATGAAATATAAGGTAACCTCGTTCAATGTATGGGTCTGCATACGCGACAGATTTCGGTGTGTATGCGACAGATGTCGGTGTATTATTTTAACGAGGAAACACATATTTGTTATATTTATCCATACATCTGTGTCATGATTGGTATGCCCATTTCAACCGACAGGGTAGTAAACATGCATAAAATGTGTGTGTTATATGTTGCTTTCCTTTCACAGTTAGCACTTTTCTTTAAGCGAGATTCACCTTTTTCAATGTATATGACTATAAAGATAATAAAATAAGAGTCTAGTGTTTGATCAGTGACCTTGACCTTTGGGTTAGGGCATGGATTTGGTCGAGAAATTAGCTTAGAGCATTAATTGAATAGAATAACCTCACACGTTTCTTTTTTTTTGACAATGTGTTTTTCCTTTACCCCATTGTGTAAAAGTGTATAGGCTTTAAGGCGGGCATTGTTTGGTCAACCCAAAAATGAAAAGAAAGAACGTGAAAATGATAACCTGATAATGTATCCTGGGCAGCAATAATAACGAAAGTCTTGTTGATTTCTGAAGATTTCTTTTTATTTTTATTATTATATGACTGAATTTATTTCATCTGTTAAATGGATGCAGAATGGATATGATATCGTGTTATTACCTTCATCCGACCATCAGGAAATCTTTCTTTAATAAGTCGAAATCAGGCGCTCACAAACCTACATCTAGCGCACTTTAGAAACAGTACGACAGACATCTAACGCCATTCAACTCAACCTCCAGCGCTTGACAAACCGACATCTTTAAGCACTTGCATGCACAACTCGTTGTTATATCCGCCAGCACGCTTTATAATAATGATACTTGAACATATGGGATTGGCAATAAGCTGTATATTTACACGTTCAACTACAAATAAGAGTTTCCTTAATATAATCACATCATAACTATTATTGAATTTCCGGGACCTTTCCTCAAAACTTAACTTTGTTTAACATGGCAGTTTTAGAGACGTATCTTAGCTTAAAATGGACGAAGAACAGTATAAACAAACTTTCTTGATTTCCATCATGTTATCCCTTACAAAATCCATTGTTTACGTTTTTGACATACATTTCCCCATAATTCAATTGAAAAGAAACCGACATCTGTCGCGGATGCATACCGACATCCATATATCACAGCGCGTATCCCATACATTGGTGATGACATTTCAAAATCAGTTAACATGACATAATTTCGAAAAGAATAGGTCACTCTGAAGGGTGTCTTTGTAGGACTATTAGTATTATTTGACCTTTTTTCAAGTTAAACATATACAAAATGCAGAACTTTGATGCCAAAGGATAAAGTCAGATCAAATTTGAAGATTACGTTTCCACTAAATAGCCAAAACCAGTGTTTATCGTAATGGAATAATTAAAAGGATTGAACAAAAAGTAAATTCCTGCGAACCCGATTACAATCTTATTAAAAGTTGCAGATGTATTCTTCCTTTGGGAAATGGATAGTGCACATGTTTCCATAGTTACGCCACTCTCACTTTTATTTCCACTCGTTATCGATTTAAACGCATTTATGATAAGGCGGTAATGTTAATCGTGACATCAATACCTGTTAAATAAAACATTTAATCGTAATTTAAGACTTTACACTAAAGTTACTGTTAAAATCTGATATATTTAAGAACTTTTAATTAAAACACACATACACACCCGGTTAATATTGTTGCCGAATACGTATTTCACTGGTTAGACTTTACTTATTGCCGTAACTAAAGCGATGTCTAAAAAGATTCGGCATGTTATAAACAACATAAATGATTTGCTCTTTGCTTTTATTATGGTTCGTTTCCATATCGTTAAAATTATCTTTAAAAAGAACACATTCGGTCTCAGTTACGTCATTTTTGTATTCAAACTCAATCAAGAATGAGAAACAAAACACTGATGCAAATCAGGATTCCAAAATATACACTCAAGATATTCTTACTTTTCATTACTTGGTCCCGCCTTAATTCCATAAACCGATGGGAAAGGGTATATCCTATAATGAGTTAACCTGTTTAAAATTACCTATTAAATGTTTATATAATTTTTTTATATGCAAACTTTTTAAGCCGAAATTAAGGTTTTATTTCATACCCCAGCCAATCTCGTTTTCGCTTCTTGGAGAACGGGTTGGATGGGGTATGAAAGTTAATACTTGGACCACGTAATGTGCTTGAACATTTTTATCTTACTGCGTTATCTTAACAATTATTATTCTAAACACTAATATGTATATATATTATGCGGTTATTTAACATTGTTCTGTACAATACTGTGATATAGTTGGACGAGTACCCAGCTGACACAACCATATTGGACGAGCCGCTAGGCTGGGGACGAGCATATAAAATATAACACCGTATTGTACAGAACATGTTAAATGACCTTTGTATTATAAACCTATTTCTCTCGATGTAGAAATATAAATAATCTAAACTGACTTACGTTAACACCACACGACAACAAATATTTTCATTTAAGCGCTTTATAAACGAAATTATATAGGCGTGTAAAGCAGTTATGTGATATTGATGCATTCGGAACATCTTACCGGTTTTCGGACTTTATCGTTGAGTTAACATGGAGCTCGTGTACTGTACAATACGGAAATATATTGTACGGTCACATGGTACAAATGCAGACCGCTCATTGCACGAGAGAAATAGGTACATAATAAATATATATATGGGTTAATGAAAACGGATTGCTTTGGTGGTTGTTTCTTAAATCAGTGTTATATATGCCAAGTACCACTTGAAATAAACAGTAAACACATTAAGGTTTTTTAAAAGACAAATAACAACGCATAAATGGACCTTTCATGTTTTATTTTGAACTTTCCAAGGTAATTAATCTCATTAACGGCAGTTTGCAATCTTTCAATCTGTATTAAGTGCACACATAAACTACAATGTATATAAAGTATACCTTTTTACAATAATTGTAAATAAGAAAATGTCGACTCTTACGGATGGCGAGAGATATATTCAGTACTGGTTCTACAAAGGAATAAGTGAGTGGTCTGCCTCCACCACAAACAATCGACCTTCATACATAGCCTAGGTCTGCCTCCACCACAAACAATCGACCTTCATACATAGCCTAGGTCTGCCTCCACCACAAACAATCGACCTTCATACATAGCCTAGGTCTGCCTCCACCACAAACAATCGACCTTTATACATAGCCTACATGTGCTGGAAAATGACGTTAAACACACAAAAATATCTTACAATAAGCAATCTCTTTGATGTTATTTCAATGTATATATTCTTCCATACCATTGTGTGCAATAAAGCACACACTTTATTCCAAGATTCTTACATTAAAACTATTCAAAAAAAAGTAAAAAGAAAGATAGATCTACAATGATTTTCGTCAATTTGATTTTCTGATAAAGTTGTTCACCCAATAGGAAAATTTTAATATAAACTTTCCGATTATAACTTTTTTTATAATTAAAAATATACGTTTACTTTCCGATTATATTGTAATTAGTTGCTGTTCTATTGAAGAGATAATAAAAGGTTTTCTTTTTTATCAATCCTTCGAGAAAATGTTTCAAGAAACCATGCAACAAACTAATTGTGACAATGACTGATATAAACTAACGTAATTTAATTTAATTGTTCTCCGTAAAACTGGTAAAATGTGAAAGATTATCCTTTTTACACCAGTTTGTTCTAATCGTGCTTTTTTCTAACTGAAATATCTTTTCAGAATGCTAATAGATTATACTGGGAAATTGAGTTACTTGCTGGTTAGTTACTGCTCCAATGCACGCTATTTATGATCTGTATTTGCCACTTTTGTATTTTAGACATTTGTTTTACTATTTAATCAGCTAATAATGAAATTGCAATTTAGCTTTTCATCAATTATTTATCTTTTTAGAGCATCTGTGGATGTTTAGAGTTGCACCATTTCGTAATCTGGTGAGATGATTGTGTTGAAATTTCATTTGTTTCCAATTAAAATAAATTATGAATGACATACAACGCTCATTTGTTAAGCATCATAAAGGTCTTGCGTTAAGCAATGAGAGAAAATGGCACGAACATATTAATAACATTCGCTCATCTGCATCAAAAGTGTAAAGAGTAATTAGACAATTTAAATATAAAGTAAACAGAAAAACAATGAACAACATATATCTATCTTAAGGATGGTCCTCCCCGACCCTCGTGCACCTATGACGGGGAGAATAAACGGACCACCACTTTGGTGATCGAAATTAAAAAAAAAAAAATCTATCTTATCTATCTTTTATGAGACTAACTTTTTAGAGTATTCATCAATAGTTTGGGATGGATGTACTATGTATGTAAACGATTCGTTATAAAATCTACAATATGAGCTGCGCGTTTAGTTACCGGTCTGACAAGGTCGGTGTCCATTAATAAATAAAGAGACAGTTGAAAACTTCAAAACATTATTACTGTTTATAATGCCCATAATGGGAACTCTTCAAAACATTATTACTGTTTATAATGCCCATAATGGGAACTCTCCAATATGTTTCCACTTGTTGTTAGAGAACTAACCACAATCTTAGACACGCGGACGATATCGTTACTCCCACTAGACGAACTGCACTGTTTACCGGCTCCACTAGACGAACTGCACTGTTTACCGGCTCGTTTATACCATCCCTGATAAGTCTGTGCAATATCTTATCGAAGAAATTCGTAATTCCGAATATTTAACCGTTTTTAAGTGTAAAGTGCTTACATTATTATTCAAAGATCCATTAGTACCTGTCTGCTATATTCAAGTGGCACAAGAACACTTTCTATCATAAATGCTCGCATTCTTTTCTTTTTAGTAGTTTTAATTATGTTTTATATATAAATCACCCGAAACTGACATTTCAATGTGAATGCGTAGATAAAAAGAACAAAGAGATGCAGAGCATTATTTCTTTTCAAAATCTGTAATTGTATATGTAACAAAATGAATGCATAATTACATCGGGGCCTCATTTCCCCTGATTTTTCATAGGAATTTTGATAGATTTGTGCCAAGCGCATCACTTTTAATCGATGCCTATATCTGATAAATGATCTTTTACTAGATTCATTCTATTGATAAAGAATAAGTTGTTTTGGCGTTTATTTCATCAAACCCCATCAACTATTAAGAAAGTTCTGATTTTACAAGCTGTGTATTATGAGTAAATTTTATCTGTGCGGGCCTAATAATTGTATAGATTTCTTATATAAAATATAGAGTTCAAAATTACGTTACTACGTGCAGTCCGAGCAGTCCGAATAACATAACATTTGCATGGATGGCGTGTTCCACCAGGTATCCGTGTGAGGACTGTATATATGGGTGTCGAAATCGTAAGAACTTGAAAGGTAGCGCCGTGGTGTAATGGTTAGCATTGCGGCTTAGTAAAGGGGTCATTTCACCAAGGATTGTTTTGGTCCCGAGAGTACCCGATCCTTTTTCTGGTCGATCGGCCGCATTTTTGCGAAAATAATCGGGAACGTGCGAGCACTGTCCCGCACTACCCTATACATTCGGGGGAAGATCTGGCGCGATCGCCTCAGTCCTCCGAGGGTCGGGTACCGAAAAAGTGATCGGCTACTGTTTTTAAAAATGTTGAAAAACAGTAGCCGATCAAAAACCGTCGGCCCGGGTCGTCTTGGTCGTCCGAGGGTCCCCTGAAGGTCCCCTTGTCTCGCCCGCCCTCTGGAGCTTTCGTATAGCCTCTGCAGCTCTCTACCGAGGGTCGTGCGTAGTTTTAATGAAACAAAACACATGTAAAAATCCTTTAAAATGTCACAAAGAATTAATTGTTACTAAATACAACAGCAAGACATATATTTACTCAAAATTATTATAAATAATAATAAATTTACAAATTAATACCAATGCCAGAGAATTATAAACCAAAAATAAAATAAAAACTGCACACTTTTCTCAGAACAGGTACTGAAACAAAACACACTTGAAAACCCTTTAAAAAGTCACAAAAACTTAATTCTTTTTGGCATATTTTCTCTTGGTCCTTGGCCTCCTCCTCAGCATATTTCCTAATGTAATAACATTTTGCTGTGCTATGGCAGAACGAAGTTGTAGAGCTACAACAAGCCCCAGCACTGCTTGTTGGTCCATGACCTTCCCTGGCTGGTCAGAAAGTGATGAACGGCTTCGATCTGAGCGGTTTATATAGTCGGGCCTTTAAAAACACCGATCTCCGGCCGATCTAGGCAAATTTGGTCGGCCGAAGAACGTCCGAAGATCGTTTAAATCGTCCGAAGACCGTTTACTTTCGGCTACCTGCGTCAACATACGCCTACATTCGGCCACTCTCGCGCGAAGAACGGCGGAAGAACGGCGGAAATCGAACGAAAGCGTGCTCTCTCGAGCCGGGATCGCCCATTTTCGGCCTCTCTCGGCCGAACAACGCGCGAAGATCGCTCACTTGCGCGCGAGAAGCGGGTCTCTACCGGGCCTTTGCCGGGCCTTTGCCGTGTACCTGCGGGTACTTGTACAAACTTTCGCATACTTGCGCCCCGGAAACGTGTCGATCGCGCGAGGAACGTCCGAGAATCGTCCCCCCGCCATGGTCCATTGGTCGGGACTCAATCGGGTCAAAAAAAGGGGGCGATTGGAGGCGATTCAGGACGACAATCGGGCATATCAAAAAATTGATTGATCGGGGACAATCTGGTCCAGATCGGGCCGATTGGAAAAAAACAATCCTTGGTGAAATGACCCCTTAACCCAGGGATCGCGCGTTCAATCCCAGCCAGGACCGAATTTGGGTTAATTATCGAAATATTTCAAAAGTATTTCCTACCTTACCAGTCCTTCGGATGAGACTTTAAACCTAGGTCTGCTCGCTAAAATGCTTAGTGCAATACAGCGAGGATAAATAAACGCTTATAGGTAAGAACTTGTCACAGGATCGCAAGCCATTATCCAGGGTAGTTAGTGACCAATACCATAACGGCAAGGGGTAATTAAACTCTATTTTATTTGTTGTAAATTATTGTCATATTTAAACTGTTATTCTGAAGTATATATCTGCCGGTAAAAGCCATAGATAGTTAGCAGGATATTGTCTTTAATTCTTGTACGTTTTCAAACGTCAGAATATTTTAGCAAATTATTGTCTGATAAGAGTATTGGGACATTTAATTACATTATTGATAATGCCAGTTGTTCTGTAGATAGTAAATTGAATGTATGTACTTTTCTACGGAGGTTTCGAACTGTCATTACGTTATTGCATAAACGGTTATTGTTTATTGTGCAGTATAAATCTCTCTGAGGTTGGTTTTCATATTGTAATTATTATTCAATCACTCTGAGATCGCGGTACCATTATATCCTATAATGAGTTAAACCAATTATTCATTCAGTCTATGCATGGTTTAATTATTATGTTGTAAGTTTTGCGTTACATCTAGAAATGTGAAATTTCATTGTCGATAAATTACATCTGTAATTGTTTTACATGTTTTGTTAAAGTTTAGCATAATGTCTATTCGAAGAAGGTTTAGAATTCGGGTTTATTCATTCTGAATAAAGTTTGCTTTGCAATCGGTTATTAGGTATGGTGATACCTTAGTGCTATTATAAAATACATGTTGTGATAACATATATTTTGTAGCCGTATACGCTAGGAGCGTAGATAGAGCATGTAGAGCGTATTGTCGGGAGCGTGGTCTACGGGGTCATAGGTTGGGAACGCCGTCATAGAACGACAGCATTCGCTATTTGGGCGACAGACCAGACGGTAGCCACGGAGACGCTAGGCAGGAGGGCCTGGTTACGCAGATAACGTTACCGGATGTGTAATACCGGGACTTGGGCCATCGCCGGAAAGGATCGTGCGAGTGGGCGTCGCGTGTGAATTACGTCACCGGAAGTATGTCGTTGATTGTGCGATGATCGGACAGATCATTGACCCTATGTTTACGTCTACCTAAAGCCTAATCGGACGGTAGTATTTGTCTTAAATTTTGTCTTGTCGTACCGTTATTGTTCTTTTCTTTTGTTGCTCTGGCTTCTGCCAAGTTACGGAGTATTTGCATTGGAGCTTTCTATGTTTTATTTTATTTTATTCATACATACCTGATCATCTATGTGTTATACTTATATTGCATATTATGTGGATGACAATAGGGTAAGAATGAGGTTTGGTGGACCCTATAACGTGGTTTAAACTCGCCGCCATTCCAAGGCGGTAGCCCTATTGCCAACCCGTTTGCGTTCGTGATGTCACATGCCTTGCTTTTTATTAAAAGATTAAAAGTGTAATTGTTCTTTGTTTTAATGCGTGTGTCTGGTTCACTGTGTTCTGTGAAAGCTACATTTGCTGTTAGACTGGTATACCTACTTTTACTTTATTGTATCAATCTAATAAAAAAGTAGGTATACAGGCTATAACATTCACAGAACACAATCAGCTAAAAACATGCATTCAACAAAAGCAACATATGCGACACAATAAACACATAAGGGCTGACAGTTGGAACGGTCAGTGGCAAAAGAGACACTATGTGTTTAAACAGGTTTAGAACCTCCAAACGTCACTCCTTTTGTCGGTTAAACTTCACTCTTCACTTCACTCTTCATCATAATCAAGCCCCGTGTGGTTTCCGGGGGCCCCCGTTTGGTCACGGGGCAAAGAATAGGGCCACTGCAGATCCCTTTGGAGGGGTAGGCAGAGGGGTAGAATCCCCCCAAATTCATGTTCATTTTATCATTTTTTGTTCATGTTCATTAAAGATCTTCATCATTTCGAACTGTCATTACGTTATTGCATAAACGGTTATTGTTTATTGTGCAGTATAAATCTCTCTGAGGTTGGTTTTCATATTGTAATTATTATTCAATCACTCTGAGGTCGCGGTACCATTATATCCTATAATGAGTTAAACCAATTATTCATTCAGTCTATGCATGGTTTAATTATTATGTTGTAAGTTTTGCGTTACATCTAGAAATGTGAAATTTCATTGTCGATAAATTACATCTGTAATTGTTTTACATGTTTTGTTAAAGTTTAGCATAATGTCTATTCGAAGAAGGTTTAGAATTCGGGTTTATTCATTCTGAATAAAGTTTGCTTTGCCATCGGTTATTAGGTATGGTGATACCTTAGTGCTATTATAAAATACATGTTGTGATAACATATATTTTGTAGCCGTATACGCTAGGAGCGTAGATAGAGCATGTAGAGCGTATTGTCGGGAGCGTGGTCTACGGGGTCATAGGTTGGGAACGCCGTCATAGAACGACAGCATTCGCTATTTGGGCGACAGACCAGACGGTAGCCACGGAGACGCTAGGCAGGAGGGCCCCCGTTTGGTCACGGGGCAAAGAATAGGGCCACTGCAGATCCCTTTGGAGGGGTAGGCAGAGGGGTAGAATCCCCCCAAATTCATGTTCATTTTATCATTTTTTGTTCATGTTCATTAAAGGTCTTCATCATGATCCCTGCATTGTGTCAGGTGCTATCTCGCTCGCATCAAAAGAGCAGTGGCAGAAAAACAATAAACGTGGCTCCAGCGTAAATGGAGTTTCTACGATAGAATTTGCAGCAACTCTGCAGTTCAGGGTGAGAAGGTTCTAGGCCCATTTTCCATATTTTATCTCGATGTACATGAAAGATGAGCCTGTTCATGCCTTTAGGCGCCATATAACCTTTTCATGTGTTGGTGCGCCTTAAAACCCCAATTCAATCAATCAATCATCATAATCAAGGGCAATACTCCGTAACGCATGTGTTGAGTTTGCTCATTGTCACTTGTCCTAGGGTTTCATTCAATATATATATATATTGGTTTTAGACCTAATCAACTCGTTGTTTAAACTACGTAATGCGTGATATGATTTTTTTTATCAGGAATTGGAACAGTTTTAAGATAATACATTTCATTTTATTGTTAGCAGTGAAATAGTGGATTTTAGCGATGAAATAAAAGTGGTATTTGATTAGTGTGAAATATAGAGTTTTATTTTTTCGCTGCCGAAAACTACATTTTTTTCAGTATCAAAATCATTTTTTTATTTTTTTTAGAAAATAACTGTTTGATATATATAATTCGACTGTAAATGATCTAACTAAGAAAATGAGCTATAGTTTTTAAAACTGGTCATGTATTTCAGAATTGTTGTCATTTACAGTAAAACATGTCAGTTGGTCATTTTTTTCAAAAACTAATTTTTCCCGAAAGTTGCTATACAAATATCATTGTATTGGAAATAATTTAAAAATAAGAAATCGGTTAAGTAGTTTAGAAGTTATGGGGGATTAAAAACAGCAATTTTATCATACTAAGCCAATGACGTCGTCAAACTTTTATTTATGTTTCTGCATAGATAGATAAATAGATAGATACTTTATTGACTTAAACGTTTACAGTTTCTCATCATTAAATACATAATTTGTAATACATAATTATAATCACATGACAGGTTACACATACTTCTACACACTCACTTATAGTTCAATTTTCAATACTCCTTAATTAATCATAGCTCATATAAATCACACATTTAATCAATAATCCAAGGATATCAAAGCTGTACAAATTAAAACAAAGTGAAATTCGTCTTCAGTTTCAGTTGAATTACATATTTGACAAACTCTTTCATTTCTTTCAATCCTATGTCTTGCATAACGACCTGTCTCAATTCTTAAGCTATGTGAAGATAAACGTAATTTAGTAAAAACACTTCGTAATCTTTTTGTACATAAAATATTCAGATAGTTTTCATATCCAAAATTATCTTTAACATGTCTATACAAACTTGATAGTACTTTATTTTCTTGTAGATCAGTGTTCCATTTTTGAATAAAACAATCCACCAACCTCTGTATAAAGCTAGATATAAAATGTTGATGGTTCACCCTTAAAGGATCATCCCATACATACATAAAGCCATACGTAGCGATTTTATCATACTAAGCCAATGACGTCGTCAAACTTTTATTTATGTTTCTGCATACTGCAGTACACTTTGATTATAAAGCATAAAATAAAAGGAAAAAAAAAGTTTTACCGTGAATAATACATTTTATTTCATCTCGAAGTGATCAGACTTTCATATGTTCACTCATGCTGCGCATTCGTGACAATATAAAGTTTTCACACTTCTCGATGGAAGAAAATCTGTTATTCACTCCAAAAAAACACATGTCCTCTATTTCTAGAAAACGCCTAATGTGCCCCTTTTATAAACTGTATTATAACATCAATTTATATAATTTTCGTTGCCCCTCAATCTACAAAATATGATCCGAGATGAGCATAATAATAAGAAAGCAAGTCCTGACACTTATATTACATCACGTGGTCCGCGTATTAACTTTCATACCCCATCCAACCCCTTCTCCAAGAAGCGAAAACGGGATTTGCTGGGGTATAAAATAAAACCTTAATTTCTGCATATCTGCATATTGTAAAATTAAACCATTTAATAGGTAATTTTGAACAGGTTATCGCATTTTTCAGTAAAAAGTGTTTTAAACGTGTTTTATTGTCGAAATATCCGTAATACAATCCTGCTAATATAAGCTTTCCCGTCGCTTAATGGATTAAGGCGGGACCACGTAATGGCACACTTCTTTAGCGACCCCATTAGTATATTGTTTGTGTTCCAAGAGAAAACATACCAATAAATAATTATGTTATCGGATCTGATATGGCGGTTGAAACTTTCCAAAAGGCGTAAATAGACATATTGGGTTTATCATTGCCTGATATGTTTAACCTCTTTCTTTCAGGCAAAGTACAGACAAAATGATAAGTGTAATTTTATGTGTTTGCGTTTTCTAACTTATCAGTTTCAAACAGAATGTTTATGCAAGAGTTGAATGGAGGGGGATATCCGCCATAAGCAAATCTTGTATTTTGTCATTTTGATCATGAATTCTGACAAACTGCATATTGTATAAGAATTATGTAATTTCCTAATTTCTTAAACGCTAAATTCGTTGTGCTTTTGTTTAAATTGTCAACATTGTCATTTTGAACTTGCATTATGTGCCTTATTCTATTTCTAAATTTTAGATTTGTAATTTCCTAATTTCTTAAACGTTAAATTCATTGTGCTTGTGTTTAAATTGTCAAAACTCGATATGCCTTATTCCATTTCTAAATTCTAGATTTGTCTAATTTATTAAATACACATTGATAATTTGTTAAATGCATTATTTAATTAATACATTCGTAGCTATGTTTTGCTTTTCATTAGACCTTCTAAACAATAAAAAAATATACACAACTTTTCAAGAAGGTAGATTGTTACAGAAATGAAGAATGCAATAAGTTGACAGTCGCATTATTACACCAGATAGCGCTACGAAAATAACAGCTACAAATAGCCCACTAAATGTTAGGGGTAAAAACCGTATCATACCGAACAAAGACCGTATGCAGATAATTAGACCAATTAAAGCGCCCACAAGCGATAATTCGATTTTATTCAAGCGTTTCTTCACGCTCATAAAGTTGATGTTTGCATGACTTCATGTTGTTAATAAACGCACAACGTCAATTATTAATGCACCAGCATTCTCGCCCTCGATCGATACTAGTATCATCTCTCGTGTTTGGCGCTTGGAATTATGGGGGAAAAAGTAGTCCGGTCAGGTGATTTGTGTCTATTCCAGTTTCTTCCATTAAATTGTTCTGAAAGTAGGTACAAAGGTTGAACAGACATGCAATCTAGCATCCAGCATTCACATAACAAGCCCGTGTGGGTTTAAATCAGATTCTAGTAAAGGTTTATTCTAAAACAATTCAAAAAAGTATAGCTGCTGCATATGCTTCATTTTATACTCCGTTTAAGTACAGTTCTTTTCTAACGATGTATCGTGATGGCGGAGTTCCGAGAATAGACACATCCTATATTGTAAATGTCTATAATTTAGCTCTTCTGATCACCATTAAAGCCTTTGGCAATCAGGCAATCCTAGAAAAGTTGTAATTTGAGAATGTACCGGTTGGTAAAGCTGCATAGGAGAAACAAAAAGGTCGTTACCTCTCCCCCACCACCTACCCCAAATAAAAAAGCCACAACACAAACAACAGTCGTAGAAAGAAAAATAGAAGCAATGTAAGCGACACCACGCAAACAGTATGGTTAACAATAGGGGTGCTGACTTCTGTTTTTATTTCCCGCCAATTTACTATAACAATAGGGTTACTGACTTCTGTTTTTATTTCCCGCCAATTTACTACGCATTATTTTCACCAACCAACCGTAGTTACTTAACAAGGAAAGTCGTTCGTTTCAAAGGGAAACGTTATTAAATATTGGCTAATATTGGCTAAATCCGGCTATTGGTTTCATGTATAGTCTATCACAACGTTATCGATTTTATTTCATTTTAGACGAACAAGACTTTATAAATTGTCATGAACATCGACCTAGTCAAATACTTGAAATTGCTAATAAAACATTCAAGAACACGAGTATTCCTTCATGGCAAGAATCCTATTTCCTTGACGTATGTGCTTGGATTTGTGTTTACTAGCGTGAGATAATTTACTTGATTTTTATTAATCGAAATAAACAGTGAAAATGAAATGGCAAGTTTCATTAAGTATTCATTAACCGGGGCTTCTGTTTTATGAGCGTTGCTTGAATCGAATAATGGCGCTAACTCTATTTATAATTTGATGGAGGCGGTCTCATTTGTTGAATCAGCCATCATTTCCCCCAAGTTATTGCGTAGTAAAAATTGTTTTCATAAATTCGTGCAATAATAAATTACCGCCGCCCACAAGTGATCTAGTTTTTTTTAATTAATTAAATCGACTGCGTTAGTTAATTGCGAGAGCGTAGCTAGGATATAATTGATATATAGGCAGCCGAAGTGACATGTTAAACGATGAAGCCGCGAACGGCTAGTGACGGTGTGGTGGGGTGGAGGGGACGGGGGAGAGTGGGGGTCGGTGAGGGGAAACATCTTGTTGAGACTCTCTGAAATTGGTAAAGTTTTGCCATTGTACAAATAAAATATATCAAGTTCTCATGAACAGACTCAATAAAAACTTTTTTCTCTCTTGTTATTTTGTTCTTCATCATGAAATATATTTGTTAAACAATGGGCAAAAGTTTATATATGCGGCTGCCTTTCTGCCTTAAGGCAAACCACGCTCCTGAATTGTGTAATCTATTGTATAAATAATAAGCTTTGCAAGATCACAAAACAAGTGCTTCTCAAATACTATATAAACAAAAAAAATGATATATGTATACGTTTTGTACTCTCTAGATCATGCGTTAAACCATCAGCGGCCTTTTTTGCCACTAACAGTTCCAAGGCGGTAGCCCTATTGTAAACCTGTTTATGTGTTTTTGATGTCATATCTTGCCTTTTATTCATCTGTGTAATTAGTGTTTTTTTCTATGCATGTTTTGGTTGACTGTGGTCCTTGAGTGGTACATTTCGTGGTCGATTTTCATATTTATTGTTATACTTTGAAGGAGTGTTTTGGTGGATTGCGTTCTGTGGAATTCAATGCTAATTTTAATTCTTGTTCGATTTTTATATCTGCTGTTTAACAAATAATGTATTGGCTGAGGTCCATATGCAAGTTTATCGACTAGACATTCATGCCTAGAATATTATATGGACCGAAGCGAAGCTAAAGTCCATATAACATGCTAGGTCTGATTGCCCAGTCTATAAACGTGCATATGTATCGAAGCACCATCAATTATTTGTCACATTATACCGAATCTGACCAACATATTAACACAATACGTGTTATGTTTTAATTAAATTTGAAATCGTTTTTTTTTCACACTTCCGAAACTATTGCTCTCGGATCGGACACGGGTCAAGTCAGTGACCGGATGACATCACATTGCGCAAAGAAGAAAATATGCAAATGAGTTATTATATTATGGTTTACAGATAAATAGATACATTATACCGAATCTGACCAACAAATTAAAACAATACGTGTTAAGTTTTATTTAAATTTGAAGTCTGTTCTTTCCACACTTCAAAAACGATTGCTCTCGGATCGAACCAGGTCTGGTCACTATCACAGAATAGTGACCAGATGACGTTACATTGCGCAAAAAAGGAATATGCAAATGGGTTATTATATTATGGTTTACACAACAAGATCTCTACCCGTCGTAGAATTATCACACAGAGCAAATATTTTGCATGAACAATAATTAAACTAGACTATACATGAAGCCCAGTTAAGTGTACTTGTTTGTTGTAACTTGTATATGAAACATGTGCGCAGTGTTCTATATATAGTATGATACACTAGACATAATATAAATAGTTTTTTCAGATTGCCTCCACTTCAATTTAAAAGAGACACAATTCAGTTTCAGAGGTAAACATGTTCACCTATAAACCAACATCTACAAAACTGATCTTCTGAAGCTTCGTTCGTCCTAGAGATAATTTATGTTTTCACAGACATTCCTTTTTTTCTTAACTTTTTAACTTTAACGTTACGCTAGTTTGTGGTATTTTGTTTTCATGAAATCATGAACATCTCGCTTAAAGCTGCATTAGCGTAACTTTTATCTTATAAAATTCAAAACAATTACGTCGATAAAAATTACACAACTACCTTTATAGAATATTTACTAAATTAAATCATGATACTTTGACTGAATTCAATTATGTTACCAAAAAACTACCCCTTCGTGGGGTTGAACTCCAGGCACACACTAACAGTCGATGGTAATATACCAGCGCCTAACCAGTTGAGCTGAGCTAGTCGGGAGAATAATGGGATGCGAGTCAAACCTAATGCGCTAATCGATGTTACGTGAGCAACTTGAATGTAAATGATGCGGTTCCAGTAATGTTTACAAACAATAAATAAAACTTCTTTTTTTTTTCAAATTTAGTACTACATTTTTATTTGGGTCTAAATACAAATCAGACAGCTATTTGCTTGTATCCGTATACGCTTTACTTTAGTACGGACAGTGTCTTTTTAACAATTGTTTTCATTTGTTCTCTTAAAGTAAAATTACATACGTCATTCATTTGCATAATTGACTGTGATAAATCATAAATTCTGCGCTTAAATATTCCGTATAATAGAATAAAATGAAAATGAATTAATTATGTTGAAACTGTATCCTACTTTTCTCTGCGGTTCAATATAATAAAACAACAATCTTCTGTCTCGATCAATAGTTCACTTTTGCGAATGAATAGTAATTCCCGCGAACGATTGTTTGTTTGTTTGTTTGTTTGTATGGTGTTTTACGTCATTATCAGCACATGTGTCGGTTATAAATGACGGTCGATATTTTTTTTGTGGTGGAGGCGGACCACCCACTTTTCCTGGGTAGAACCAGTACTGTACACCACCCGCCATCCGTAAGAATCGACATTTCCTCACTTACAAGTCGAGCTCCCAGTGGGATTCGAACCCGCAGCGGTTAGATGCGAAGGTTTACAACGCAACGTCGTTAACCATTCGGTCACGGAGACGCTAATAGTGTTACCTATTGACCTCAACAGAAGTAGATAGTTGTATATTTATTGACCAAAAAAAAAGAAGACTGTAGTTGTTTTATTATATTGATCACTAAGACCTCCCCATTTCAGCGGTAACATTTGGAAATTGGTCTCTATCATTTGATTATTTACGTTTGGGATAATTTGCTTTGCCTAGAGCGCTTACGTGTCTCTGAACAAACTATTGTCTCGGAACGGAGACTATTAAACAGAAAGTCAGTGGAAGTTCAAATTATTCAAACGCACATGGCTGCTTCTCAGCCAATGGAAGTAGAGTAATTGTAAGTGATATATAACAACAGAGAGACAGAACAATACTGTTCAGTTCTAAGCACGTGTCCCTGTGTCTACATATCGCGTGATCAATCAAAATTTACATTTCACATTCACACACGATATGGCGTCTGTGTTAGTTGTGTCTGTCTGCTGGTGCCAAGAAATTTCAAGCGAACATTTGCTGGCAACACGTGTCATAGCAACCAACGGAGTAAAGTTTACAAAAACAATATTGCAATATTGCAAATGTATTTTACACGCGTTTATAATGTCACATATATATATAGTTCGGCGTTGACAAGGTAAATTACAGATATATTATACGACAAAAATACAGAGCATCACAACCTCTAAAACGAAAATCATGGACCTTTTTAGATAGGAATTAATATATCCCGGATATTGAGCATTTACGGTATACCGTTTCTTTATTAACAAACGTTTCACTCAGTTGATTTCTGTCTTCCTACTAAGTATCAATATATACTGATAATGGTGTTCCTTTGGGAGCAACAAACATAATAATTCCATGGTGGCTTTCTAGGCTATTGTGTTTGTATATTATATTCAAATATATATGATCATCTTTCTGTTATACTTATATTGCCTATTAGTCCTTAATGTCTTTATTTACACTGTATCGTTTTATTAGCATGACAATAGGGTAAGAGTGTGGTTTAGTTCACCCTAGAACCAGCTTTAAACCCCAAGCGACCTTTTTTGTCAATGGCCGTTCTAAGGCGGTAGCCCTAGTGTCAACCCTTTTATGTTTATGATGTCTAATACCTTGCATTTTATGCATCCTTGTAATCGTTGTTTGTTTTATGCGTATTTGTGGTTGACTGTCGTCCTTGAATGTTACATTACCTGTTCGACTTTTTTATCATGCAGATATGCACTTTTCTGCCTAATAAAGGTGTGACCTATTAAATTTTGCTTTAATTAGGCACTGGCCAATAAAGCAAATCAATGCGGAATCCCTCGGCGTTTATTGTACGTAACGTTATCTGACGTCATGCACGTAACTTTGCCTGACGTCATAAAACAAACAAAAAACAACAACATGGCGACGTCCTCGATAAGCGTACCATTCTGAGAAATAGGTAATAACAGTAATTCATACAGAAAATATGGATAATCTACATGATAAATAGAATATTATGTCAGTGCCTTTTACTATCAAGTTTATTAGGCTCGGCACGAAAACGAAGAATGGCTCGGCAGAGCTTCGCCATTCTTCGTTTTCTAAACCTTGCATAATAAACTTGATAGTAAAAGGCACTGACATAATATTCTCTATATATCTACTTTTTGTTATTCTGTGAATGCTACCTGCCCTATTCGTATCGTATACCAACTGTTATAAATTTGGTCAGTTACGTAAAGTTACCAAGCGAATACTCATGTCATATGGCATATATTATTTGTACTGATTTGGAAACATTATAATATAATGATATCAGGCGAAAACACTTGAGTGATCAATAATGACGAATTCGAGAAAGAAGACTAAACGTGTGAGTTGTACTGCAAAAACGTAGAACTTTTCAAAAACTAATTGAATCATCGTCGTAGTTGGAATATTTTACGACAAATAGCACATCGTCTTTGTACGTGCGTTCCATTGGCGATGAATATAAAGCACATCAACATAATATTCGGAACTAAAACTATCACTGAAGGTGATGAATACTCGCGCAAAACAGTCTAAGTCAAATAAAGAGCCATAATTCTATAATAAATTATCCAAACACCAATGAGTGATGTAGGGGGACATAAGGTCATCAGTTGTTACGTGTATATGAATTTTGCAAACAGTCCATTCAAAACTGTTTGAGGAATGCAAGACGCGACGGAACGTTACGAACAACGTGATTCCTAAAAGCCCCCATTTCACTTTGTGAATGCGGGGGTATAAACAAATTGTCAGTGCTGTTTTAGTATAGTTTAATTAGTAATCTTTAAGACAATAACATACGAAATATTACTCAAGGGTCTACACATTATTTTACGTATTCGTATAGAGTACGAAGCAATGTACACAGTTATACAACTCATTTTGCTTAGAATGAATGAATGAATAGTGTTTTACGGCACGTCGACACATAAATAGGTCATATTGTGCGCAAAAATTGATGAAAAAAGAAGTATTATTTAAAAATTAGTGTAAATATGTAAAGATAAACTATTAAAAAAAATAAAATAAGGGATGATAAGGTGTGATATAGACTGTGTATGTCATTTTGCTTAGAAGGAAATAAGAAAACCCAGGGTATTACGCTCGTATTCAAGTGACGGTCATAAACTAAGTACAGACTCAGCTGAAGAAGCTGTCATCGTCATATAGGAGAGGTTATTTACAGACATGACCATGTTCCAATGTATACTCCTCAAATTAAGTTATTTACCATTATTTGATTTTTGTCATTTTTTAAAGTGCTGTTATTGAACGATTTACTTTCTTTTCGCAATTTTTTATTTTATTTGTTTATTTGTATTATTGTACAATTGTTACGTTACACACATGTATTAACTTTTTATATGAATATGACATCCATAATATAAAGATTCAGTAATTATTACTGTCAATATATACTTCTTCAGTATAATTAGATTTATTCGAAATAGCATTTATTCTTATTTACATGGTTCCATATCAAATAACTAAATATTTGTGGCAGAAGTGCATTTAAATGAAAAAGCAATCGGTCGACAAATTGTGTTAAGAAGTCGTGGAAAATATCAATGATTCCGAAAAGTCTCGCTGGGGGATCGAGTGATATGTTACGAGAATATCAATCAGATAGACCGAGATGCAAATGATTCACGTAATTGTGGTTGCCTGATTGTCTGGACAATAACTCCAAACAACTGTGTTAATGGCTTTGTAAAATAGAACCTGCATTAGTTGAATAACAATTTGACTGTGGAAAATCGCTCTGAGAGAAAGTACAGATATGTTCAAATACATATAGTGTTGTTTTGTAAATCTTCTAGAGTAAAGAGAATACATCGTAATTAAAAAACTATGTATTGAAAACCGTTACTATATTTACGGTTCGCCAGGAACATCTTGAAAGTAGCTTTCGCTATCATGTTAACTTAATTCACAGCAATGTTTACATGATTAAACAGCACTAGATTACATAATGCTACTAAAAACTCCAACTGACATAAAACAGGTGACAAAACAAACTAATAAAATGATTCTTCAAGGAAACGCGTAAACGTTATTACATTTTTAAAGCGATGCACAAATTGAATTTCTCAATTTCGAAACACATTTGAAACGCAGACAGAACGTTGTTACAACTAATGTTTTATTTTTTTTGCGAACATTGAATTACAAACACACGATATGGAATGTTACATTAACTTGAGATTTTATTTTCATCTGAGGAGATCTATATATATCAATATTTTGAGTTTTCATTTTCTGACGACGACCATATCAATGCCTGAATCTTAACAAAAATGTCTCAGTCACTTGTTCCCACATAAAATAACATACGCTTTCAAATATATGGTCTACCTTCCTCAGCCAATGCCATTACTCCAAACGTAATGTATTTAACATCTCTCTTAAATTAAAATAAGAAAAACAAAACAAGTATACATACATAAGCGTTGATAAAAAACTCGACCTTTCACAAAATGCAGTCAACCGAAAACACGCATTCAAAACAAACAACAACAAGAGTGTTTTTTGTTGAGAATAACATATGTCTCATCCCATTCACCTAGTTATGATAAGTTTAAAAGTAGACACAACCTTGTTAATATGTCTTGAAGTGGTTAGTACATTTTTTTTGATAACTTTAAGGATTTCTGGAAAATTGTTTTAATGTAACATGAAAAGACAAGAGCAATAGTAAAACTAGAAAATGTGTCCATGGAACATGCACGCACTGTAGCGCTGTTAGCCACGTAAAATAAAACATCAATGTTAATTAAACGAAAAGTCCAAAAAGTAGGTCAAGGTCATTCATACTGATCTGGTTTTGGTAGGAACATATTCATGTCAATCCAATATGAGGTTAAGGAGGAGTAGCGTCGACAACAAATTTAAAGTTAAAATGTCAAAGGGTCATAACTCCGTCAAAAAATTATCAAACCGGAACGAGATATGTACAACTAGATATCATACCGATGCTTCCTGCTAAATTTCGTCAACATCCAACAAGAGGTTTAGGAGAAGTAATGGCGACAACACATTTAAATTTAAAATGTCATAACTCCGTCAAAAATCATAACACCAGAACAATAACGCGACATATACAACTAGACATGATACCAATGCTTCCTTCCAAATTTCGTCGAAATCATAAAAGCGGGTTAGGAGGAGTAGCGACGACAACAAACCACACAAACGCTATATGCCCAACTAGACACATTACCGATGCTTTCTTCAAAATTTCGTCGAATCCAGTAATCGGTTTAATGGAAGCGGCGACAATAAATTTATATTTGAAATGTCAAAGGGCCATAACTCCGTCAAAAATTATCGAACTAAAACACAAACGCGACATTCACAACCAGATCATACCGATGCTTTCTGACAAGTTTCATCGAAATCCAACAAGCGGTTTAGGAGGAGAAGTGACGACAACATTTGTGACCGACAGAAGGACAGACGGACGGACGAAACGACATAGAAAAATCAATGTCTCCTCCATTTCTTGAGGAGAGACATACTTACATGGAGAAATAATTATTTAGAAGTACGAGACACCGCAAACATAAAAGGGAATGACATTAAAATGGTAAGAAGAAAAACGGCAATCCAAATGGCTTTGTTTATTACTAATCCCTTAGACGATGGCGAGCTTAATGAATGCTTTCTCGGTGCTTACCCTTGTCAACAATCATATCAATTTTGGCAGTGATTAAGTGGAATATCACGGATCGTTTCCCTTTTCTGATTAGCTCTTGCGAAATGACATAAATGGATGACATACTATTGATATTAGGTTTTACTTACACATCACGGACTTAAACAATCCCAATTTGATAATATCCCAATTTGATAACATATTGTTTAATAGTAGATTCCATATCATGCATTAAATAATAATACTGAAACCTCAGTAATAGTGCTGAATTGTAATATGCAACAGTTATATGTATACGCAGAGCATAGTTTAACCGGCGCTCCCCACATACCCCCACCCCACAACCAACACACACAAATTATAATGTAACCGTTATAAAGTGTTATAATAAAATGAATATATTCTTCATCTCTCTAGCACACAACTATCTAATTTCTCTCTTTTTATATTTGTATTGACGAATCTGGCGACGTTTCAGTGTATGAAAGCATTCACACCAATAAATACTAAAAAGTGAATCCTTGAAAGCAACAACAACAAGCAAGAGAGATAAGTCGCCGACTCGGTTTTATTGTGTTAGTTCAAGTTTAAAACTGCTACTTTTTTTTCTTGTTTGTGTTTGTTGCTTCCAAGTTTAAAACCGAGTCTGCTACTTTTCTCTCTTGTTTGTGTTTGTTGCTTCCAAGTTTAAAACCGAGTCTGCTATTTTCTCTCTTGTTTGTGTTTGTTGCTTCCAAGTTTAAAACCGAGTCTGCTATTTTCTCTCTTGTTTGTGTTTGTTGCTTCCAAGTTTAAAACCGAGTCTGCTATTTTCTCTCTTGTTTGTGTTTGTTGCTTCCAAGATTAAAACCGAGTCTGCTATTTTCTCTCTTGTTTGTGTTTGCTGCTTCCAAGGGATCTCATTTTCAGTATTTATTTACTTCCTTACACATTATTCGAACGATTTATACTGGCTCGGCATGCTATATACGTTTCTTCATGTTGACACACCGCAGTAGTAGCGATACAGCTACAGCAAGTTAGAAAACTCCTTCTCGTATCAGTAATTTTCGGTCAGTTTATTGACACATGTAGGGGATAGGTCGATTGTGAAGTAATTTCGACCTCACTTCGAGATATATTTAACTATCTTACTTATACCATGCTCAAAAGTAATCATCTAAAATAATCAAACCAAGCTCTATCATTATTTTCCTACCAGGCTCTGTCGTACGTATCATACCAGCCTCTCTATGGAGTTAATCAAATCACGCTCTATCATACTAATCAATCCATCATACTTAGTGAACTATAATGTAAGCTTTCCCATCGCTTATTGAAATACTTTTATGTTTGTTTGAGGTGTCACATACTTCGCTATTTCCATGTTGTTGTCGTTTGTGTTGTATGTCGTCCATGTTGTTGTCGTTTGTGTTGTATGCGTGTTTTTGTTTCTTTGAGGTGTCACATACTTCGCTATTTTCATGTAATTGTCGTTTGTGTTGTATGCGTGTTTATGTTTATTTGAGGTGTCACATACTTCGCTGTTTCCATGTAATTGTCGTTTGTGTTGTATGCGTGTTTTTGTTTGTTTGAGGTGTCACATACTTCGCTGTTTCCATGTAGTTGTCGTTTGTGTTGTATGCGTGTTTTTGTTTGTTTGAGGTGTCACATACTTCGATATTTCCATGTAGTTGTCGTTTGTGTTGTATGCGTGTTTATGTTTGTTGAGGTGTCACATACTTCGATATTTCCATGTAGTTGTCGTTTGTGTTGTATGCGTGTTTATGTTTGTTGAGGTGTCACATACTTCACTATTTCATGTAGTTGTCGTTTGTGTTGTATGCGTGTTTTTGTTTGTTTGAGGTGTCACATACTTCGCTATTTCATGTAGTTGTCGTTTGTGTTGTATGAGTGTTCATGTTAGTTGAGGTGTCACATACTTCGCTATTTCCATGTAGTTGTCGTTTGTGTTGTATGCGTGTTTTTGTTTGTTTAAGGTGTCGCATACTTCGCTATTTCCATGTAGTTGTCGTTTGTGTTGTATGTGTGTTTTTGTTTGTTTGAGGTGTCACATACTTCGCTATTTCCATGTAGTTGTCGTTTGTGTTGTATTTGTGTTTTTGTTTGTTTGAGGTGTCACATACTTCGCTATTTCCATGTAGTTGTCGTTTGTGCTGTATGCGTGTTTTTGTTTGCTTGAGGTGTCACATACTTCGCTGTTTCCATGTAGTTGTCGTTTGTGTTGTATGCGTGTTTTTGTTTGTTTGAGGTGTCACATACTTCGCTATTTCCATGTAGTTGTCGTTTGTGTCGTATGCGTGTTTTTGTTTGTTTGAGGTGTCACATACTTCGCTATTTCCATGTAGTTGTCGTTTGTGTTGTATGTGTGTTTTTGTTTGATTGAGGTGTCACATACTTCGCTATTTCCATGTAGTTGTCGTTTGTGTTGTATGCGTGTTCTTGTTTGTTTGAGGTGTCACATACTTTGCTGTTTTCATGTAGTTGTCGTTTGTGTTGTATGCGTGTTTTTGTTTGTTTGAGGTGTCACATACTTCGCTGTTTCCATGTAGTTGTCGTTTGTGTTGTATGCGTGTTTTTGTTTGTTTGAGGTGTCACATACTTCGCTGTTTCCATGTAGTTGTCGTTTGTGTTGTATGCGTGTTTTTGTTTGTTTGAGGTGTCACATACTTCGCTGTTTCCATGTAGTTGTCGTTTGTGTTGTATGCGTGTTTTTGTTTGTTTGAGGTGTCACATACTTCGCTGTTTCCATGTAGTTGTCGTTTGTGTTGTATGCGTGTTTTTGTTTGTTTGAGGTGTCACATACTTCGCTGTTTCCATGTAGTTGTCGTTTGTGTTGTATGCGTGTTTTTGTTTGTTTGAGGTGTCACATACTTCGCTGTTTCCATGTAGTTGTCGTTTGTGTTGTATGCGTTATTTTGTTTGTTTGAGGTGTCACATACTTCGCTATTTCCATGTAGTTGTCGTTTGTGTTGTGTGCGTTATTTTGTTTGTTTGAGGTGTCACATACTTCGCTATTTCCATGTAGTTGTCGTTTGTGTTGTTTGAGTATTTTTGTTTGACTGCGTTCTGTGAATGCCATATTTCCTGTTTGACTGTTATACCAACTTTTCGTGATATCCTTGATAATGATGACTTTGACAAATCTTAATGTAACGTGTTAGAATGTTAATCAAAAACGGTTATGACCCTATTAGTTTTCAATGCACTTCTGGTTGACCCACTTAAGTTCGCCACTATGCTTTTCTCTTTGATTGTGCGATGATCATGACGTAAACCTAAACAGGATGATAACGCTGAATGTGTGTCTTTAACCCCTTATTGTGCCCTTAACGGTTTATTCTTTTGTTACACTGGCGTCTGCCAAGTCATCGAGTACTTGCGTTGAGTCTTTCGAAACTTTTCTTTCTGTATATTGATATCTAAATGATCATCTTTGCGTTTGTTTATATTGCCTATTAACGCTACCAAGTAGATATAAAATCGAACAGGAAATGTACCATTCAAGGACTTTCAAGTCTGATAGATACGACAGCATATCGTAGATGTTATTTCAACACTCTCCCGTTTAAATGAAATGACAATAGGGTTAGAGTTTGGTTTTGTGCACCCTAGAACCTGGTTTAATCCCCAGCGGTCTTTTTGCCACTGAGAGTTTTTAAGACGGTACCCCTTTATTCAACCATTTGTGTTTGTGGTGACACTCCTGTTTGCCCTTGTTTTTAGTTGTTTGTGCTTTTATTCCTACTGCTATATGTTTACAAGGCTCACTTAATACGTTGTGCATTTGAATACGTGTGTACTCTTCAGCCCACACACATCAATCTGTTTAGAAACTTGATAAAATAAGCTGCACTACTGAACCAATATTTAAAGCATATTCAACAATTTAGAAATATTATAATGACCTCTTTAATGTTCAGTAAAAAAAGAATTCGAGAATGAAGACTAAAATTCTGCAATTTGTAAAGCAAACATTTAGTTCGTTTCAGAAAAGGAATTAAATCATGGATATAGTTGAAGCATTTTACGACAAACAGAACATCGTTTAATCAAGTGTTTGCCGTTAGTGTTTAATATAACAGAAAATCTACAAAATATTGTAAAAAACATTGGCAGTGATGTGTTAGTGCAATAAATCTAGAATTATCGTAGGAAAGTTGTCTTATTGCATTTAAAATAGCATTGCCTTAAACAGTAAATTGGAATTTGTGGCAAGGGTCAAAACCTTTTTTTATTCATATTGAAACAATTTTCTACAAATCACTCTCAATGGCCTGCACGACGAAGTTATTGTTGTGAAGGAAATATGAGAAACCGGTGGGGTGGGGAGGGGTGCGTGGGGGAAAGAGAGACATACGCTCGTATATAAATAAGTGATAGTCACAAAATAGACTCAGAGAAGGAAGCTGTCATCGTCATCTAGGAGAGGTCATTTGCAGTTACGTATCTACCATTACACGTGAAAGATTCCAAGTGTTTAATTTATCGAGTTAAAAAAACATTGCTATAAAATGCAAATCTGTAGAGAAGGAAGTCACACTCAGTAGGTGTGGCCAGTGTTTATGCAATGTGATCTTACTGATATTGGTGTAAGTAGCAGGTTATTATTTGCCTAACAACTGTTGTCAAATGCGTGTGTTTGGATGACGACATTTCCTGTTCGGCATTTAGATCTCATTACGTGGCTAATTCTGTCTCATTACGTGACTAATTCCATTTTATTAAATGTAACTTATTCCATTCAGCGATGGAAAGCTTATATTAGCAGGATTTTATAATGGATATTTCGACAACAAAACATGTTTAAACACACTTTTTACTGAAAAAAATGCGATATTTAAAACTACCTATTAAATGTTTTAATTTTAAAATATGCAAAATTTTTAAGCCGAAATTAAAGTTTTATTTCATAGCCCAGCCAACCCCGTTTTCGCTTCTTGGAGAAGAGGTTGGATGTAATGTACCTTTATTCGGTGCAGTACATTTAGTCGACAGTTATCTCACAGACGTAAACAAAATAATAAGACAAATTATTTCTTATTGTATTCCAAATGACGACGAATTATACTTTCCTTGAGAGTTTACAGATGCATTATTAACATTTCAGAAATATTTTATACGGCAATTATTCTAAGAGCGATACACAATGCTGATTTATATTTCGATAATTTGACATTAACACTGTACTTTCAGATGAAACAGAGTACAAATAGCCAATGATGCACTTTGAACTGAATCACTGGAGTCTCATTTCGACTTACTATTTATTACTTATTGCTTGAAATGTATTAGGTATTATCAGTGTAATATATCGTAAGAACTAATTTTACTGAATATCTTAAATCGTTTCATGCACATTTGCATGCACATCCAGGCACTGTACGCCGTGATGTTTTTCGATTCATATAAGAACCGAAAACATAGGACATGTCGCAGAAATAAATACATTAAAGAGTGTATATTGACCTTCGTCTTTCGAGCCTTAGTATGACCCCATATTTACAATGAAATTCATTTAGCACAGTATTATGCGCTATTCTAGGTTTCGCATCAGGACTGATTTAAGCAGTTTACGCACAATTCCATTCTAAATGTATTGTAAATTACAATTTTTCATCTAAAATTGTCATTGGCCCCTGGTGCCTGAGTGGTTAACCGATAAACAAACAGTTTGCCACAATTATTTCCTCTTTGACTGTGCGATGACCGGACAGGTTGCGTACCATATGATGACGTCTACCAAAATCCTGAAAGGACGATAACGTTTGATGTTTTTTCGCCAATATTAACTTGTCGTGCCCTTAATGGTTCATTCTCTTGCTGTTCTGGCTTTTGCCGGGTCATTGAGAACTTGCGTCGTAGCTTTCTTTCATATATGCATGCTCATCCTTGAGAGAATATAGCCTGGCGGAGATTTCTTTATTTACACTGTTTCGTTGTACTGAGATGACAATAAGGTAAGAGTGAGGTTTGGTGAACCCTAGAACCGGTCTAAACCCCCAGCGGCCTTTCTGACACTGACCGTCCCAAGGCACAAGCCCTATTGGCAGCCTTTTATGTTAGTGATACATTGCCGTTGAGCTATTCTTGTAAGTGGTATTTGTTTCGATGCGTGTTTTTGGTTTACTGTAGTCCTTGACTGTTACATTTCCTGTTGTATGTCAATTGTTAAAAACATCGGCATACTAAACGATACAGACGTTTTGAATTGAATTGAATTGAATTGGGTTTTAAGGCGCACCAACACATGAAAAGGTTATGAACATGCCAGGCTCATCTTCCATGTACATCGAGATAAAATATGGAAAATGGGCCTAGAACCTTCTCACCCTGAACTGCAGAGTTGCTGCAAATTCTATCGTAGACACTCAATTTACGCTGGAGCCACGTTTATTGTTTTTCTGCCACTGCTCTTTTGATTCGAGCGATATAGCACCTGAAACAATGCAGGGATCATGATGAAGACCTTTAATGAACATGAACAAAAAATGATAAAATGAACATGAATTTGGGGGAATTCTACCCCTCTGCCTATCCCTCCAAAGGGATCTGCAGTGGCCCTATTCATTGCCCCGTGACCAAACGGGGGCCCCCGGGAACCACACGGGGCACAGACGTTTTGAAAATGTGCGACAGTTCTAACTTGTGTCACATTTGTTTTTGTTTCACGTTAATAATAGCGAGCTCAGATGGCTTTAAATTACCTGTATATTGACGCCTTTCTCGTCTATGTCCATAAATAGCATGGAAACATCACCTTTAAACACTAAACCTGTAAACATGTGTACTTTAACAAAATCACAAAAAGAAGTAGTTAACGTTACAGAGACTAAACACATCGTCTAGTTTATGTATGGTTTAGGTATGGTTATTTCTATATTTTAGATAATGAGTTAATTAGTTATTTAGTTCTTAACATAATAAGCTAATTCCATAAACAAGTACACATAATTATTCTTAAGCATGCTAGTTTTTGCCAACGCTGATACAAGTCTAATTTAAATAACAGAAATTAAATGCATAACTAAAACATAAACAATCTAAACATACCACTTTACACATGTAGTCATTCAAAGGAGACATTTTGAAAACATGTTTTATTAAATTGTGACTTGCGTTGGCAATAACATTAAATGTACAAGCTTGTGTGTACTTCATTTGTCAGAAATTGCAGAAACAATTGTTTAAATTGCGTAACAATGTGTTCGACTACAATAAACCTATCTCGGTAATTTGCATTGACAAGTGACTATACTATTCTAATCATATGTGTGAAAAGAAATAAACCTGCACAAATTAATGATTGTTCCTTAGTTTTGCCACTTTTATCACATACTTATAGATAGTAATACTGCGTCATGAACATACAAACAGATCAAATAACATGTATTAAAAAATTGCGTTTGTTATATTAGTATCAACTGTGAAAATACGAGTATCGTAAACAATGACTTTTCAAAGAGAACAACTGCAATGATATTAAAATTAAAGCTCCGGAAAAAAAACATGTTGTTTAAATGACGTCATCAAAATACTCGTACGTGGGCATGAATTCACAGGATTATATAGTCTCTTCCATTTTAATAATGAACTAATCCTGTTAAATATTTGTGTCATGTTTTTTTCTTATGGCCAAAACCCATGGTCCATTCACGATACCTTACCAACACTGACTAGCTGAGGTCGTTAAATGATTCATCTATTCCATATTACACAAGTATAACAGTCGAACTGGAAATGGAGCATTCACAGAACATAGTTAATTAACAAGCACGCATTTAACAAACAACGAGCATAAAGAAAGAAAAAGTATGAGAGACACCAAAAACACAACATACTTGGCAATAGGGGTACTGTTTTGGAACGGTCAGCGACAAAATATCTTTGTGAGTTTAAACCAGATCCTAGGGTGCACCCACGAAATATAAAAAAGATCGGACAGGGAAAGAAGCATTCAAGGAGGACAGTCAACCACAAAACACAGAAACAAACATGCAAACAGACAAACAAGAAGGCAAAAGTAATAATAAACCCCACTATTAACCCTTTTTGTGTTTGTGATGTCATATGCCTTTATTCTGTGTTAACTGTGTGTGTCCTTTTGCGTGTTTTTGGGTTTACTGCGTTCTGTAAAAGCTGCATTCCCTGTTCGACTTACAGTCTCAATCAAACCGAGACTGCACTATTTCGTATATGTCGTGTTCGGCCGTTTCCAAAGGTCCACTCCCATACTCTTTTGTGTACTTATTCTTATATTTATATTGTCGTCCCAATTAAACGGGCAGATGTAAATAAAGACGTCCCTGATAGGCTGTATTCATGTCTGATAGATTTCAGTTAAACTTAGAAAAAAATAAAGAAATATTCAACTGGATCATAAATTAAGAAGATACTGTTTACAGAGAATGTTCTATAACTAGTTCTGAATTACGTTTGCATTATTATTCAGTGTCAATGTTTAAGCAGTCCGACTAATTTATCTAGTTATTTAATAACAAATAAGGTTCGTCTAGCTGGAGGCATTCTATGATGTGTTATCAGAAGTTATCACATTTGCTTCACTAATTTGAAAATTGCATTATTACTGAACAATTAAATTACATTATATTGATGGAATTATATACTAATGGGAAATGTTTACTTCGAGAAAGCCGTTATGCGATAGCACACCGAAGCAAAACCACTGCCACTTAAATTAACGATGCTGGTCGCTAATGTAAAAGAGTATGAGAATGAACTTTTGGAAACGGCCGAACACGATAAATATGAAATAGTGCAGTCTCGGTTTAACTGAGACTGTTCAGGAACTGTAGTGAAATATGCTTGCTACCGTTCACGCCCCCTAGCCCCGGGTTGAGTAGAACTCAAATGGTATTTCATGTTTTGAAATGTGTTGCGCTTATGTTATTATAGGATTTAAATACGTTTTAGAGTACACGAAAGATGACCAGTATTTAAATAGTCCAAACCCTTAAAACCAAAATATTGTTTGTTAAATATTTTATGAAAAAATTACAAAATGTTGTCAGCGCTTCACTTCAAAATAAATAAACTATTAAGATTAAACGAAACCAGTAGAATTCAAAGATAGAATCAGTAACATTCAGGTGAAGTTATGAACGGAATTCAAAAAATGTAAAACATACGCTTTATCGGTAATTATAGCAAGCTAAGGGCACCTAATTATTTCAACAGACACTATATTGATGTATTTTATAAACACTGGCAAGTCTTTGTAAACAATTCTTGACTTCGGGAATTTTGGAATTTTTATGAAGAAATGGTTCAGACATTTGTTTTAGCTAGTTCTAGAATTGACGGATAGCGAAGCTTAAGAAGGAAATACTTTATTTATGAATATTGATAAATAGTACTGCAATAATATTTTCCTCATTTTTTTTACCAAGGAGAACGATCACCTGCTTAATCGCGCGAACACATGTACAGTCGGTGCAACTGCCAACTTCTCCTTTGGTTAGGGTGACGTTTATGTTCGGTCAAGATTAAAGCCCAACACATGGCGACACTTTTTGAAACCAAATATGCTAAGTTATTTGAAAAACAATGTACACAATTACAACAAAATAAATGTGATTGGTTCCTACCATTTTGAATGTAAGCACTATGTAAAAGGGTTTTTCTCAAGACAGCTTTTATTTCACAACTTCATTTTAATCCGATGTTGAACGTAATGTTTACTGTTATTAAAAACTAGTGTAATTTAATAAATCGTTCCCTCTGTCTGAAAAACACTAAATTACTTACCCTGATAAATGGATTTAATAAGCGTATACAGTGTCGTGAATAAACCTTCTTTAATAAGCGTATACAGTGTCGTGAATAAACCTTCTTTATAGGTAACGATTAAGGACTATTGGCCGGCCATCTTTAAAAACAAATCCAAAATGGGTGGGATATGGTCAAGGGAAATGTTCAACCAAACGCATATTTAAGGAATAAACAATGTCAGCGATGTAGGACCTGACAGTAATTATTGATGTGAACATACTATTAGAAAGACTATTTATATGGCAGAAATTGGGCGTTTTATATTAGAAAGGTTTGGTAAAATTTTACTCAAAGTTGTTTTGTTGTCTATGTAAAATAAATTAGTCCATACAATAGTCCATTTATCCAGAGAGTGCAGACGAGACATCATTTCTCAATAAAATAAGTCATTTTCATCACATCATCCAAATTTCGAAGTACACTTGACCATATCCCATTGATTTTGGGATTTATTTCAAAAACGGTCGACCAATAGCCCTTAAACATCAGTGTATGTAGTGAAGTGAAATGTATTACTAGTAACGCCTAGCTGTAAATTATATGTTTGTATTTTAGACGACTATTTAGGAAACATGTCCATTCAATGCTTCATTTCAATTAAACATGTTATCTCCGAGTAAATGTAAACGTGGGTTACACATAGTTTATGTCAGAGTAACAAGCGTTAGTTATCGAATGATATTCACTGTGATTTATACATTCTAGATAAAAACTGTCTTTGAAATTGATTGAACGAACACAAGCAAGTCAGAAAGAGGTGGACGAAGCTTTTTCGCTGGCAGCGCCAGGGCTACAGGTAGTTAGAGAGGATAAGCAGGGGGTTGCAGGCGACTACCTTGGTGGGGATTGTAACTACTGTGCAGGGGCGGAGGGCCAGCGAGGGAGTTCCACCGGGATCGCGGAATTGATCACTCCGCGGGGTCCGCAAGGGTTGCAGGGGTATGAGGACTTCGGTCAGGGCAATTATGAAGGTGACGACAAATCATGGGCAGCACAGGGGGAATGGTTAGTGACAGAAGAGTCGTCTGGAGTAGTGGTGACCTAGGTACCAGAAACAGTTCGAGTGGAGAGAGCGGGGAACCATACCAGGCCGAGGGAGAGGGAGAAGAGGTTCTGAAAAATGCCATGGGACCCCGGAGATGAATACCATGGGGTGTCATCTCTGTATGTTATATTGAGTGAAGATGATATACAGATCCTGAGGTGCAGAGCTGCACATGAGGTAACGGTAGGCACCACAGAGCAACCGTCGTGTTGGGGCTTCCAGCTACAGCATGTGCGCGAGGCTCAGGCAAGGGACACGAATTTAAGCATCATTTTGGCATGGGTTCGAGACTCTGATTAGCCACAAGAGGCAGTGCTCTTCCTGGCAAGCCCAGCGGCCAAGGCATACTGGTTGAACAAGGAATCATTTGTGCTGATTGATGGAGTACTCTTCAAACAGAGGAAAGTGACCGATGACAAGGACCTGGTGATGCCAGTCGAGTTGAAGCCCCAAGCCTTGGAATGGAATCATGACTTACCATCCGCAGGTCACCAGGGGGTTGCCAGAACCAAAGCAAAGGTCAAGGAGCGGTTTTACTGGTATGGCCTGGCTGATGACGTGTCGAAATACGTCACTACATGTGGTGTTTGTGCCCAACATAAAAAGCTGGATCGGTACGGGAAGTGTGCTCTAACGGAGTACCAGGCCGGGGCTCCTATGGAAAGAGTGCACATTGATTTCATGGGACCCCTACCGAAGACGCCAAGTGGCAACGAACACATCCTAATGATGGTAGACCAGTTTACCAAGTGGGTGGAGTGTGTCCCATTGCCTTCACAGACCGCAGAAGTTACTGCACGAGCTGCAGTCGATGGGTTCTTCCCACGATTTGGTTACCCATTCCAGTTGTTTTCAGACCAGGGTCGAAACTTTGAGTCAAAGTTATTTGCTGCCATGTGTGAAACTCTACATATTCATAAGTCCAGGACAACGTCCTATCACCCCGCTGCCAACGGACAAGTGGAGGGATACAATCGGACGCTGATGGATGCTGTACGCTGCTTTATAGGCAAGTCTCAGAACCAGTGGGACAACAGCTGGCGGATGCATTACGGGCGTCCGTGAATAGAAGCACCGGCTATACAGCGAATAAGCTCATGCTGGGTAGAGAGGTAAACACACCAGCTCACCTAATGTTTCCCCAGGCCAATAAGAAAGCAACGGATGTAGATGGGTATGTGGCCGATTTGGCAAATGAGATGGGGAAGGTCCACAATCTGGCGAGAACCCAACTGAAGATGTCTCTCAGGAGGATGAAAAGGAATTACGATGTCCGTATCCTGGAGAGACCGTATGAAAAAGGAGACGTAGTGTACCTGCTGGACACGGCCACCCTTAAGGGCAAGTGTAAAAAGCTGAGCCCGCCCTGGAAGAGGCCCGCAGTTATCGTCAAGAAGATATCCGCCTATTTGTACCGTTTGAAGCTGAAGAACGCCATTTTCGTAACCAACCATGACAGGGTGAAGCCATGCAAGGACCGAAAGCTGCCAGCCTGGGTACAGCAGTGGTTGGCGAACCCAATAGACGAGGGGGTCCAGGATGCAGAGGATGGCAAACTGTATTGTTCCTGCAGGAAACCATGGCAGGGACGATTTATGATACAATGCGACAGTTGCGATGAATGGTACCATGGGTCCTGTGTAAACATCTCGGCCACGGAGGCGCTCGACATCAATAAGTTCAAGTGTGGACCGTGCAAGACTCGTCCATCAGGGTTAATCAGCTTCTAACCCGGTTGTCTGCCTTGTTTATTTTCAGAACACCAGGGCTACCGCAGACCAGGGTGATGAACGACTTGGAGCGGGTTGACAGGGAGACAGTCCAAGGACGGTTATGGGCAGCAAGAGAGCTGGTGCAAACGATTGCACTCTGCCAGAGAGTCTCCAAGAGTGCTCAAGTGGAGACCTTGATAGGCCAGGTGGCACTTGCCCAGCGGTTGGGGTACACACACTGGCTAAAGGCTGTCGCCAAGGATGCGTACGACTTTGAGTTCCAGAGCCGCGAGTGGGTTAGCGCCAACATCGCCCCTGTCGGAAGGAGAATGCGGACTTAGGGGAAAACCGAATCCGCAGCCGAGCAGGGACCGTCAAAAGACAGGCGGTTAGTGGAGGATCCGCACCTGGAGCGGCGAGTAGAGGACGCCGGCAGCGGGGACACTCCAAAGGATGAGCTGCTTGCATCCTGTGAGCAACCTCCTCTTGGGAAGTCACCCCCCGGGGACGTCTCGATAGTAGCGCAGTTGGAGAGGCTCCTTGGTCTACAAGAGGACAAATCCTTTCAGGAAGTGATGGATGAAGGTCACCGGGCAGACAGGAACTTGTTAAAGGAAGGGGCTATAGGAAGTGAACCAGTGGACCACCCAGTCGGACAAGCGGCACGATCCTCCCCTGTCAGGGCACTAGATTCGGGACATGGGGATGAACGACCATCCTTAACGAACCAGATGGCCAGACACAAGGGTCCGCCATTTTAAGAACGACAGGAACCACCAGCGCCCCACCACTGGATAGGTAAAGACGCGAGGAGCGACAACAGGGGTTTGTGGAGGAGACGTACGGAGAGCCGGGGTGAGCGAAGGACATCCTGTCCATCCTCCCCTAGTCGTCCCCGGCGATCACCTCCCAGGCATCCTCGGGCAGAAGGACGCTGGGATAAGGAGACCATGCAGGAGCAACACCGTGCTGGGGCTCGGGGTGGGCGATGGACATCCTTTACATCCTCCCCTAGGCCTTAGCAGCGCTGGGGAAAGTGAAAAGAACCTCGATCTCCGTCTGGATATCGATGGAGAGGCTATGGGGGTAAGAAGGGAGGAATGGCATCCTGCCAAACATCACTTCGAAACTCCAGGAATGACAACCATATGATAGATCATCCGCGGAGGACAAGTTCCGGGAGTGACTTCCCCAACCCCCTTGCATCCAGTGGAGTGGGAAGGGGTATGACGGTAGATTTGGAAGAGACGGTGGAACCCAGACAAGAACGTCCAGTTGGCGAATTGAGAGAATTGACCTAGAGAGTGCCGATGTCCGGTACAGGAGCCGCCGGTGGAGTATCAACTACTCGTCAAGTAGAATACCAGTCACTGCCGGTGGAACCAACAGCGTCGGCCTCTCAGACGTCAGTCCGCACGCTTCCGGAGGACGACTCCAAGAAGGACCGGAAGAGTCGCCAACTGGCACGGAAGCACGAGCGGCAGGCATTGGTTAACAAGTGCCCATTTGGATGTGAGGGCCGTATCGTCTACGAAAAGGTCCACGCATTTGCGCTACACCTGCCAGCAGTATTCCAGGACAACGCGATGGACAAAGCCAGGAGGGTTGCAGTCCTGAGCATGATCGCGGCCCGGTTGTTGGGGAGCGCTGCCACCTTGGACAATCTAGTGAGCTATGTAGAGGGCACTGGATTGCTCCAGGGGGAGGCGTTCCGGCAGGTAACTCCGGCCCAGTCGAAGGCCATGGCGGAAATGTGCCAGGAGCTTGAAGTGGAGGCCCCAGAGGTATTTACCCTTGTCCCACCCAACTCCCCGGCCATTCTGATTCATTGGCGAGTGGTAACAAGTTGCTGGCAGTCCTCCCACCTCGGGAGCGAAGGCGCATCTACGACCTGTATGGGGAACCGGAAGGAGAAGACAAGGACCGACAGGTGGAAATGATGGAGGTGGTCCCATCGACCCCCGAAGGGTTCGACAGTCATTTTCACCTTGACCGGGTGCGGGTGGAGCTGAGACTTCCTCGCGCTAGTTTCCAGGAAGTGATGGCAGCATTCTCGCTGGCAGCAGAGCATGAAGTCCGGTTGGTTGGCCCCGGCCGTTACCCAACAGCAGAAGAGGTGGCATTCTCGCTGGCAGCAGAGCATGAAGTCCGGTTGGTTGGCCCCGGCCGTTACCCAACAGCAGAAGAGGTGGAACTCTACCGTGGGCAAGGGGTGCTGACCACAATTGGGATCCATCCCAAGAAGGCATCCAGCTTCGACAAGGCTTCATTTGTAGCTGCCCTGCAGATACCAGGCGTGGTGGGACTCGATGAGGTGGGGTTGGACCGTACCGTCAAGGGAGGGATTCAGTTGTCAGTTTTGGACATGGTGCTGAGACATCTGCCATTGGCACATGTCCTTATCTTACACTGCCGTAGGGATGAGCGAGGGGATTCCGACGATGTCTTCAGCACCCCCAGGATGATCCTTGGAGGTAGAGTGCCGCGAGAGCAGAGGGTCCATGTCCATTGTTTTACGGGCAGTGCCGGGATGGTCGAGCAATGGACCAGGGACTTCCCAAATGCCTATTTTGGTTTCACGCGGCTTGTGAGCCAATTTGGGGTGGCCCAACTGGCGGGCTTGCGCGCCGTCCCGGATGGTCGTATCCTGTTGGAAACAGATGCGCCTTACTTTGAGTTCCCTGGTTTCCAGAGATCAACTCCCGCGTTCATCGGGCAGGTCGCAGCGGTAGTCGCTACAGCCAGGTGTTGCTCCACAAAAGCATATTGAGGAGCCGGGGACCTCGGCGAGCGCGCAAAAGGACCCGACGAGAGGTCATTCACCCGCGGGAGCTTGGAGCAGTTAGACTGAAGCTGCAACAACGAGAACAACGAAAGCATTCAAATTGATCCTGACAATTAGATCACTGGAGCCACCACCATGGACAAGTGAGTACTATCACCTTATTTACTTGAAAACAACCAACTTCGTTACAGCCACATTTTTGTTTTATTTACAAGCAGATTGGTGGGGGCAACAATGTGTGCTTTATTAACCAAGCAAATCGGTAAGGCCACATGTTCGCTTCATTTACAAGCAAATTGGTATGACAATTTGTTCTGCTTTATGTACAACTGTATTGGTTGGGTCACAAGTTTTGCTTTATTTACAAGCAAATTAATAAGGCAACAAATTCTGCTTTTTTTTTTTAGTAAATCGGTTGGAAAACAAGTACTGTTTTATTTCTAAGCAAATTGGTGGGGCATCAAGTTTCAACAAGATTAATAGGACAATTCAAAGGGCAAGCGGCAAGTTATCAAATGCGAGCATTTATTAATCCAGTAATAATTACCCGATAACCTGACACAGTGTGGACCTTATGAAGACGTCTAACTAAATACTCAAAGGACGGTAGCGTTTGATGTTTGTCATAAATATTGTCTTGTCGTACCCTTAATGGTTTGTTCTCTTATTGATTTGGCTTTTTGGCTTCTACCAAGGCATTGAGTATTTGTATTGTGGCTTTCTATGTTTGTGTGTGTGTCATATATACATGATCATCTGTGTGTCATACTTATATTGCCTATTAATCCTGGCTTCTTTTTTGGATAATATAGCCTGGCGAGATTCCTTTATTTTACACTGTCCCGTTCTTTTGGGATGACAGTAAGGCAAAAATAAAGTTTGGTGCACTTTAGAACCTGGTTTAGCCCCAGTGGCATTTTTGTCACTGGCCGTTCCAAGGCGGTAGCCCTATTTTCCACTCGTTTGTATTCGTGATGTCACATGCATTGCTTCTTATTAACATTGTATCTTTGTTTCAATGCGTGGCTTTTGGTTGACTGTGTTCATTGAAAGCTACATTTCCTGTTCGATTTTTATACCTACTTTTATTTCGACTTTTAACATGCTAACATATAATGAAATAAAGTTTGGAGTTTTAAATATCTCTTTATTAGTCTAGATTACCTCTAGATGTATTAATGTTTCAGTTTAATCAACATGGAAATTATGTTGAAACTATTTGCTATGAACTATTGAATTAATTCCTAATACTGACTAGCAAATATCCAAGTCGAATGTAGAGAAACTAATGGGACACCGCGAGATTAAAACAATAATCAAGATAGCCGTGTCTTTTTTTTTATGCACGTCGTTTGAACATTGGCGTATTTGATTAGATACGGTAATATCTTTCCTTTCATTTATTCTCTCCTGCCAGAGTTTTACAACGGCACCCTTGGGGGCAGTTGTAACTCTGAGATTGAAAATGCTTTCAGAAAGCATTATACAAACTCAGCCACCGTATGCGTATTTTATATGCCGAAAATGTCATTTTTTAAAATTGTATTGAAATCAGTTATTCCGCAGGTCGTTTAAATCTCAAAGCAAGTAAGTACTAGGTAGAATATGGTCTCTTCGAGGCTACGCCCATCTCGATGTTTCAATCAACCAACGAGATGAGACCATACTCTATGAGTGCGTTTGATTTGAACTCGTGTCGCAGCACTACTGTCGAGTTTTCTAATCGAACACAGAGAACCGTACACTCGAGTGTGTATGGAGAGTTGCCTAGAACATGACGTCATCAAGATGGAGGGAATGATGACGAAAATCGTTCTATAACAGACATAGTTAACTCATACATGTAAAAGCATTTTTATTTTAAAACATAGCAATTTAAAAGCTAGCTTCTTAATATAAACCAAACTCCGCCATGTGTCCGACACGCGTGTTGCGTTCTTCTACTCGTTTGATTTACAACCGAGTATTTTATCAAATGCGCATGCGTGAAGCTTGTTCGATTCGACACTAGAACTGCCAAATCAAACGCACTCTATTTGTTTTGTAGTATGTCTATTTCTCTTGTCTGTCGTGCTCTTACTTCCGATAACTGGTAGTTAGAGTACACCATTTAATCTGTCAGGTGTTGTTTTTAAGTAAACGATTTACACCTGTGCAAGTACAAAGGGAACTTTAGCGACCATGCTACAATTGATGTTATTATCAACAATAATAAAGTCTCAATAACACAATACTGATGTATATCCTTTAAAATTATTTTCACGGCTTACCGACTTACATTGTTTACCAGTTCAACGACTGGTAAACAATGTAAGTACTACTGTAAAAGGAGAATGTGGCAATATTGATATAATTAAAACTCGCAGCGTCCGGTTAGTTAGCTTATGTGCAATCATAATTTAAAAATTAAGTGCATAGTTCAAAGCAAGTTAATTTTTCATATTGATAGTTGTTGATTATATGTATAAATAATTTATTTAAAATAATGGTAGAATAACGAAGTTATCTGCAAATTAAGTACATTTCTGTGCAGACTTAAAGTAAGAGGATTCTAGATTTATAAATCGAGTGGTTAATTTTAATATTTGAAAACCGTGAGTCCCTTTGACATGTACAATCAGCCTAATTTTGTTTATTTTGGAAATCAAATTAAAATAGGATATTTTGTTGAAATTAGGAAAGCGGATCTATCTGTTGTATTATTCATTATTTTCAGTTTTTATGTTCATCCAGTCTGTTATACTTTCATACAGTTTTCAATTTAACACATGAGTTGAAGTTTTCAATATAAATTGAAATTAATTTTAACTCCTCGGATTCTAAATAAAAAATTTACAAAACCATAACCATGTAGGTTTTAGTTCTTTGCTGTCCACTTTTGACAATTGTAGACTCATGCAAAATGCACTTTGTATAGCCGAAACAAGATAAACGCAAACACTAGAACATAAAAGATCAACATGTTTTAATAAGTGGTACAGTCATTTAATAGTAAGTGCCCTATCACGATAGCATCTACATCGGACCATAAAATCATATTCTACTAAAGTTTTAAATACAATACTAGCTACAGAGATCCCATATAAGAAGTTTGATGTATGTCATAAAATAAATTAAACAAAACATAACACCGCCATTGAGACCAAATGAAAAAGTTAAAATAGTTTCTTTTACTTAAAAGATTTAATAGTCGAACAGGAAATGTATCATTCAAGGAACACAATCAGCCACATACACGCATCGAAACAAACATCACTTACAATGATCAACAAAAGGCAAGGCATGTGACATCGCCTAAAAAGCGTGCATTTGAGGTTTTCTGTAATAATTCCGGGACAGCCCGCTGGTACCAGTAAACCGAACGTATTGGCTACTTCACCCGCATGACCGAAACACCAATGGCTAGGTGCAAAATGTAATCTTTACAATCTTGGTAAACAATCAGATCTAAAAATAGCTAACAATTTGAAAGTGTAATTATATCCGAAGAAGCACTCAAAGATCGAGAGCTCAAATCTCGAGGAATAAGAAACTGAAATCTAGAAAATTGTATTGACAGACATAGATACTTGTAAGAAGTAATTGAATCCATCATCATATGTTTATTTGCCTAACCAACGTAATGCTTTTTGAAGTCCACCGCATGTGGCATGTGGTGCGAAGATAAGAATGCTGAAACAAATCGTTTACGATGATATAATGTAACAAGACGTGAAGTGAAACCCATAAACAACATTTCTTTATTAATTGAAGAATTGTGACATGTTTGCTACATCCCCATTTTAATTGATATTGATATACTACACTTGATAGCAGCAAAACAAAATAAATATAACACATCGGTGTTTTCTAAAGGTATGCATGTTATTTTCTTTCCTCATCGGAAACTAGCTAATATGTGTTCTAGTTGTTGTCTAATCGATGCCTGCTTCTCTGTTTGGTTACAATGGTGAGCTTATTGGACCTGAATCAACTATGTACTACAGAGCATGCAACATTTTTAAGCTCTCCCTTGTTATTTGCACAGACATAAACCATATTATCATATATCATAAAATAGCAGCGTTTTTCATTAATATAAGCAATCACGTGTGATTAAATAGTTTTGACCATTCTAATTGGAAATGTACTAACCGTTCAATAGTTCATCACGTGACCGTGCATTAGTAAATTTAGCGTGCATTAGTACATCTTTGTCATTGACGCGCTTTTTTTAAAAAACATCAAAGCGTCGATCAGTGTCAGTGATGCGTCACGTGACCGTGCAATAGTCGGTCTGTGTCAGTGATGCGTCACGTGACCGTGTAATAGTCGATCTGTGTCAGTGACGCGTCACGTGACCGTGCAATAGTCGATTTGTGTCAGTGACGCGTCACGTGACCGTGTAATAGTCGATCTGTGTCAGTGACGCGTTTAGATGAAAAAGGATGCAGATACATTGTTTACACGGCTCACACTACACATTTTAAGTTTATTAGTGAAAAAATAAAAACTTATATTTTATGATATATGATACAACAACTATTTAATGCCTTAGGAGTCCATGGATTAGAACTATTTATCCTCGGGCGGCCGCCTCGTGCAACAGTACCCTTCTCGGGTCAGTAGTCACTCCCTCTGATAAATAGTTCTAACCATTGACTTCTACGGAATTAAATAGTTGTATACTACTTCCTTTAAAAATAATATTTTTATTTTTTAATTAATATTAAACGGCATAAAACAAAATACAACATACTACCCACTCCTCTGATATAACAGTAGACTCGATCACGTGATCGTTTTGTGTAGTAGTTTCTTTTACGCCAAGAACGCATTTTATTATTCCTACGAAAATAAATCCCACAGGTCAATAAACAAAAGCAACAGAAGTATTTAAGTAACCACACACTCGTTATCAACTGGCAATTCAATTGTAATACAGTTTCTTATAAATGAAAAATCCAAAAAACAAATAATTAAAGCCAAAACATAGCAATGGAACGGTCAAAAACATAAGGAGATGGGCGTGGGTGAAACTCTAGAAATTATATTTATTATGCACTAATATAAACTATGGATTATATATGACGGAAACCAGAGGGTCGTTGTTATTTGATGATGCCATTAATAGTGTTAGCTATAGATATGGAGTTCAATCCCAGTAAATGTGGCAAGTCCTCGCCGTATGTCCGTATCCTCTCTACGCTCAGTAGCCAGCGTTTTTACTAAACGCTTTATTTCCATAACATGACATTTTACAAACAAGGCCCATCTGGGTGTGGTGAGGGTCGCGGCTTTCGACATGTACACTTTTCAGGATGTAGGTTTGTGGTGATACTCATACTCGCGTTCTATTTATATTTCCACCAAGTGTCAGTTTATTGTCTTAAACGACAATTAAACCAAAACGAGTCTGTATACTCACAGATAATTTTCCCATTTACTAAGATACCAGCATCAGCCAAGTATAGGCAAAATGTTACATTTACAAATCATATCTTATGTGTACTAACATTGGCCATCCTGACCTATTGGATATTACTGATGATAATAATATTATCAGGAGATGTACATCCTAATCCAGGTCCGAGTTCTTCTATCAATGTGTCCACGGCAAGCTATGAAAGCTCTTCTGTATCCTTAGATATCATCGGAAGTGGTCTTAGTATTTTACATATGAACATCCAGAGCCTTAAACCTAAAATTGACCTACTTCAGGCAGAAATGCAGCCATACGATATACTAGTTTTCACCGAAACCTGGCTCTCACCTTTAATATCAAATGACGAAATAGCTATTCCTAACTTTCATAAGCCATACAGACTTGACAGAAAAGACAGAATTGGTGGTGGGTTATAATATACTTACGTGATCATCTTCTTGGTTCCATACGTAATGATTTGCTATTACCTGGAATCGAAGCACTATGGGTCGAACTGACAATGTCGAATAAAATAATCCTAATATGGGGATTTTATTGGCCCCCTAACAGTGGTAACCCTTACTGCGATCTTATTGAAGAGAGTATCGATAGAGCTTTTAATACCAATATAAAAGACATTGTCATCACTGGAGACTTTAATTGCAATGTCCTTAACACAAACGACAACAGGATCAACGATATTATTAATTCATATGGGTTTAACCAACTTATTACTTAACCTACTCATTTTACAGAATCGAATTCTTCGTTATTAGACCTATTTATTGTCAAAAACAATAATAATATTATAACTAGTTTTGTCGGAGATCCATTTATTCCAAATCTCGTACGTTATCATTGCCCGATTGTGATAGTTCTGAATCTGACAAAGCCAACGTCACATAGCTTTAAACGTAAAGTTTGGAAATATGACCAAGGTGGCTATAACGCATTTCGGAATATCTTACGAAATACTGATTGGAACGTTCTATTTAATTCCGAAAACTTAGATGACATTGCATTGTCTCTTAGTAACATCATTTTAGAAGCAGTGAACAGTATACCTAGCAAGATCGTCACTATCCGTCCTTGTGAAATCCCCTGGCTATATAGCAGCGCACGCAAACTTATAAGACAAAGAAAGAATCTTCACAAACGTGCAAAAAAGTCAAACTCCGATTCCCACTGGAGCGATTTCAAAAAAAGGGGAAACGAAGTAACCAAAGCCATTCGAAAAGCTAAAGCCGAGTAATACAACGCATTAACCGATAAACTTAACAGTTCGCAAACAAACAGCAAAAATTAGTTTAAACTAGCTAAACAAATAATAAACAATAATCAGACCACACATAAAATTCCTACGCTATTCCACAATAATATCGAAGCTACCGACGATTGTGAAAAAGCAGACCTATTAAACAACTTTTTCTGTAGCCAATCCTCTGTTGACGACAATGGTACACAATTACCACCAATTACAAACCCAGTTCAAAACTATATTTATCTGAAATAACGATTACACCCCAGGACGTTTTGGACATTCTCAGAAAATTAGACATGTCAAAAGCTTATGGGCCTGATTTAATCAGCCCCAGACTACGCAAAGAAGGCTCTATCGAACTCTCAATCTCGCTCTCGAAGTATTGTATTGTGTCATTGCAGAACTCTTACTACCCATCCCCATGGAAACATGCAAATGTAACTCCTATATTCAAAAAAGCCGACCCCTCTAACCCAAGTAACTATCGACCTATTTCACTACTAAGCTGTATAAGTAAAACTATGGGTAGATGTGTGTTCAAGTATTTATTTAACTTTTTATCCAGACACGGCATACTAACCTCTGCCCAATCAGGAATTATCCCAGGTGATTCTACTATAAACCAACTTACATATCTCTACAACGCAATTTGTAAAGATCTAGACGAAGGAAAAGAAATCCGAGTAGTATTTTGCGACATATCCAGAGCCTTCGATCGGGTTTGGCATGAAGGCCTACTATTCAAACTTAAAGCAATCGGCGTAACTGGAAAATGTCTTGATTGGTTCTCTTCATACTTATCTAACAGACAGCAACGCGTCGTTCTTAACAATGTAACATCAAATTGGAAGAAAACCACAGCCGGTGTTCCGCAAGGGTCTATTTTAGGTCCGATACTCTTCTTGATTTACATCAACGATATTGTTACTGAAATCGACTCTAACATAAGGCTATTTGCTGATGACACCAGTTTACACTTGATTGTTGATAACCCTACTGTAGCAGCGAACACCTTAAACGATGACCTAGATAAAATCAATTCCTGGTCCAAGCAATGGTTGGTGGATTTTAACCCTTCCAAAACAAAATCTCTTACAATTTCTATGAAAATGTTCCGTCCAGCACATCCTACTCTACTCATGAACAATGTTAATATACAGGATGTCAAACAACATAAACACTTAGGCGTAACAATATCCAACGACGGCAAATGGCAAGATCATATTGCATCTATCACTAACCGAACGTGGCAACGTATTGGTATTCTTCGAAGCCTGAAATTCATTCTTAATCGCAAACCATTAGAACACATATACATTTCCTTCATAAGACCGTTATTAGAATATGGTGATGTTGTCTGGTGCAACTGCACTCAAGAACAATGTAATTCCATTGAAGCCATTCAAATCGAAGCAGCACAAATCGTTACTGGCGCGACGAAACTGTGAAGTATAGCTAAATTGTATGACGAAACAAAATGGGAAACTCTTGATACTCGATGCAAAAAACACAAACTTATTCTATTTTACAAATTGAAAAATAATCTTACCCCAAACTTCCTGTCAGAACTTGTTTCCCTAATGATCGTTCAACTTATAATTTAAGAAATAGTCAGAATACGCAAATCATGCACGCACGAACGAGTCTTTATTGAGACTCATTCTTACCTTCTGTTATCCGTGACTGGAATGAATTGCCCCAAAGTGTAAGAGACTGTGAAACACTAATCAACTTTAAAACCTGTCTTAAGGTCAGAGACAAACCACCTTCTTATTTTCTCACTGGAGAAAGAAAAGCTCAAATCCTACATACACGACTTAGATTAGAATGCAGCGCGCTTAATGAACATCTTTTTAAGAAATCAATAATAGACAGTCCTTTATGTACATGTGGCACGCCAGAAACAACAAATCATTTCCTACTAGTATGTCCAAACTTCGCGGAACAAAGACGAACGCACCTATCAAACTTACCATGTCCACGGTCTCTGCACAATCTCCTTTTTGGTTCTTTAGAACTTTCTTATCAATTAAACGCCGATTTATTTAAGAGTGTACAGAACTATATAATTTCCACCCGCAGATTTGCATCCTAATTGTAAAATAAGAGGCCAGTCAGTGCAGCGGGGGCTGTTGGGGTACACCGGTGTTGATTGTATGCGCATGTATTTACATGAGTTTTTCTTGTTCTCTTTTTCTTACCATTTATTTTCTCCTCGGTTTTCTCGTAACAGCTTTCTTAAAATAGCAGAATATGTAGCTCCTTAACGTCCTCATTTTTGTGCTCAGCTATACGTACTCAGTTACCATTCTGATTCCTTATCTTTGATTATTTATTCTGCTTTATTTTCTTACTTTTCATGATTAAAATATTTATGTTACTTAGCCGTATCAAAATGTGACTTCTCTGAAAGGAGATGAATTTATATAGGCTTTGATAAGCTTGTTTTCAGATCCTTACTATTATAATGTGTATATAACATATGTGAACATTATGAAATAAATATTGTTTAAACCAATCCCAGTAAATGTCAAATTCTCCATATATCCAGAAATAAAAACTCCCTAAATAAACAATATCATAGATCTTCATACACATGTATATCCATGCCAATATAAACGTCATGATCAAACACTAGAAGCGCTATCGGATGCAAAATATCTAGGCGTGGACATATCTCATGATTTATCCTGGAACACGCATATTAATCGCATCACAACAACAGCAAACAGAACTTTAGGCTTCCTAAAAAGAAACATACCTACAATACACGAAAAAGTACGCGAACTTGCATATACCACTCTCGTTAGACCACAACTCGAATACGCATCCACAGTCTGGTCACCATACACTCTCACTAACATAAATAAAGTAGAAATTATACAACGCCGCGCAGTCAGATGGGTAAACAACAATTAATGTTTTATAAAATATTCCATCATCAGGTTGAAATTCCAATGCCTCTTTATCTCCAACACCCTATAAGAATGACCAGACACATGCACCCGAATTCTCTCATACAAATTCATACAAATGCAAACTTCTACAAACAAATTTTTTTCCCTCACACAGTCACACTATGGAATTCGCTTCCTCATAGTATTGCTGTCCTGCCAAACATAGATCTGTTTAGGCAGCCAGTCAGCCAGTTGAGTCACAATTGAGATCAGGAAGTTGTTTTAAAACTCTTTTTTTATTTCTTCTAATATCACTCCTTTACTTCACTTTTTCAATTAGTCTTATCTATCTACTTTTAACTTTTCTCACTATTCTCACCGACAAACGCACCTTTTCCTGATTAAAATACCCGCGAGGGGAGTATAGCAGTATATACAGATAGACAGATAGATAGCTACAATTTTTGTGAAAGAATATTCGCTCCAAAAGTGGTAAAAATTGATAAAAATGGTTTTATAGAAATCACAGAACTCAAACTCGATGGCACCTATTGCGCACTGCACAAAGAGCAAATTAAATGTAGACTGAAAAGAAAAATACACAACACAACGGGTGGTAAAGACAGGTTCGGCGATTAAATGGATTTTATGTGTACACAACCTTGCTATTAGCCTGTCTTCATCGCTCAGATTGACAAGACACTGTAATAAAAGTGCATCACATCAGAAGGAAATCTCTAACAATAAAGTCCACATCCACAGAAATAAAGACACGATACACGTATGTATACATACATCTGAATGTATCCAGAATTGTACTGAACAACACAGCAGTTGCAACCAATGGGAGAACTAATATAGGTACCCTGGAAAAGACGAGGGACGAACGTTTATGCAATAACCTCCCATTTCAGGGTTTCAGGAGGTGCAATCAAGTATTCTCAAACTCAGCATAGCTATTTGAATACATCCTTGATTTTACCCCGAGAATATCTTTAGAATGCAAACACCATCATCGTCTGTATCCATTTACCAAACCGCTCGGGTCACTATTCAACGATTTCCTCCAGACATTATTCCCATTATACGTAGTATTAGAGTATTGAATTTTAAATATATATGACTGACATTCTTTTAACCGTTCATTCAGTCTCTAAATAATTTAATTTTCAATTTGTTTAGGATTGCTTACAAAGCACGCGCTGTAAACATCGGGCATATAAATTCCAACAATTTGCAGCTTCTATTTTGTGGTCAAGTATAGTTTAGTCTCCTTTCGTATCTGCCATCTACAACCGCAGATATTTCTTCGGATCAGCTGCCAATGTAAAAAACTGAAATTCCATCCACTTTAAATTCTTCTTTATTAATAAAAAATGTCGACTTTTTAATAAAATGCAGAACCCCTTTCACTAAATATATTCAAGCATGTTTCTATGTATGTTTCTGTGCTTTTATGTATTATAATTTGTGAAGTAATATACATTTATGTTCATTTCAAACGTATGGCTTCATGCTGACAATTTTAACCTTTGTATGTTTGAGATGTGTAAACTCTACTTTTAAACTAGACTAAAGGAAAATAGAAACACAATTCGGCAATTTCCGCTATGTAATTCATATACTGCACACTTAGTTCCACGTATTATTCCAGAAAACATCCCAAGACGTTTCGTAATTATGCAGACAGTTATAGAAAGAACAGCTGTGCGGTTGTATACTTTTTAATCACAGTACACTTCTTAACACGAAACTCAATAACCGTTAAAATTTCGCTTTGGAAACTTGAGCCATTTCAATATTGTATTTAATGTTAAGGAATTACAAAAGCTTACATCCTACGTTTGCTCTCATGTTTGAGCCAAACGCGTAGTCAAGCGATAATGAAACTTCGAAGGGATAGCATTTGTTGTGTTGTGTGTTTTGTTTGTCTTGTGTTACTGGCATGAGTTGTTTAAGTGTTGTGTTATGTGTTGTTTTAGTGTTGTGTTATGTGTTGTTTTAGGGTTGTGTTATGTGTTTTTTTAGTGTTGTGTTATGTGTTGTTTCAGTTTTGTGTTAGGTGTTGTTTTAGTGTTGTGTTGTTTTAGTGTTGTGTTATGTGTTATTTTAGTGTTGTGTTATGTGTTGTTTCAGTGTTGTGTTATGTGTTTTTTTAGTGTTGTGTTAGTGTTTTTTTAGTGTTGTGTTATGTGTTGTATTATGTGTTGTTTTAGTGTTGCATTATTTGTTGTTTTAGTGTTGTAGTATGTATTGTTTTAGTGTTGTGTGTTGTGTTATGTGTTGTTTCAGTGTTGTGTTATGTGTTGTTTCAGTGTTGTATTATGTATTGTTTAGTGTTGTGTTATTTGTTGGTTTAGTGTTGTGTTATGTGTTGTTTTAGTGTTGTGTTATATTTTGTTTTAGTGTTGTGTTATATGTTGTTTTAGTGTTGTGTTATGTGTTGTTATATGTGTTATTTTTGTGTTGTGTTATGTGTTGTTTTAGTGTTGTGTTATGTGTTGTGTTATGTGTTGTGTGTTGTTTTAGTGATGTGTTATGTGTTGAGTTATGTGTCGTTTTAGTGTTGTGCTATGTGTTGTTTTAGTGTTGTATTATGTGTTGTTTTACTGTTGTGTTATGTGTTGTTTTAGTGTTTTGTTATGTGTTGTGTTATATGTTGTGTTATGTGTTGTTTTAGTGGTGTGTTATGTGTTGTTTTATATGTTGTTTCAGTCTTGTGTTATGTGTTGTTTCAGTGTTGTATTATGTATTGTTTTAGTGTTGTGTTAAGTGTTGTTTTAGTGTTGTGTTATGTGTTTTTTAGTGTTGTGTTATGTGTTGTGTTATGTGTTGTTTTAGTGATGTGTTATGTGTCGTGTTATGTGTTGTTTTAGTGTTGTGTTATGTGTTGTTTTAGTGTTGTATTATGTGTTGTTTTAGTGTTGTGTTATGTGTTGTGTTATGTGTTGTTTTAGTGTTGTGTTATGTGTTGTGTTATGTGTTGTTTTAGTGTTGTGTTATGTGTTGTTTTAGTGTTGTGTTATGTGTTGTTTTATGTGTTGTTTCAGTGTTGTGTTATGTGTTGTTTCAGTGTTGTATTATGTATTGTTTTAGTGTTGTATTATGTGTTGTTTTAATGTTGTATTATGTGTTGTTTTAGTGTTGTGTTATGTGTTGTTTTAGTGTTGTGGTATGTGTTGTTATGTGTTATTTTAGTGTTATGTTATGTGTTGTTTTAGTGTTGTCTTATGTGTTGTTTTAGTGTTGTCTTATGTGTTGTTTTAGTGTTGTGTTATGCGGTTATGACGCCGACGAATCACAAGTAACAGGCAAAAGAATAAATTAAAAAACAGACAACATATTATATGGGTGGTTAAACAATACCCAGAGCCTTTATCGGCCGGAGTAGTGGAACCACCGAATCGAAATTTAGGTAAGAAAACAAAAGCAATTGAAATTGTACAACCGATGTTCATTTTGTATGTTCTTGTATTGCTCAGATTTCGTTTTTCAGCTCCTGGTAGAACTGATGGCTTTGTATGTGTCATGCTCTGCAAACGTTCATAGACTGTTCTCTGTTTAAGTTTGTTTCAAAATATGCCAATCAGTAATACTTAAAAAAGTTCTGTAATTAATGTTTTTTAAATAATTTATAATTGGACCAGATGTGCACAATGCTCAAAATTATGTTTTCAGGTGGAAATTAAGACACGCTGTCTCTTTTAGTTCTTTAACGTCTAGCCCTGTCAGTTAATACGGAGTTTTAAGTGTTAAATGTACATTGTTATGTTAACGAACGGGCAATATTATAGAAACAAAAACACACATCTTGACTAAATCGTTATATTGCCGTTATATTCCGCCAAATATTTTATGTTTTCACTATGAGAAGCCATAACTGTCAAAATGTGGATATTTACAAACCATTCAATGACAGGCCATTTAATTCAACATAAAGTCATTTGATGACGTACATATTAATTCGCTGCGACGTGTAAACTCTGTTCATTCGTTACAAACTGAATTGATACGGTTCGAAGTGAAATGATACGGTGTAAAATTTCAAACCATACGAATTCAGTGCAATGACAAACCATTTGACAAACAAACTAATGCAATACAATCAAATACAAGTCGGTACGATAAAAACTTAAACGATTCATCGAAAAATGTGAAGTGATATAGAACAAAGTAAATCAGCATGATGTAATATGAATCAGTTTAACGCAAACAACTTTAGTCTGGTGGTAAGTAAAATGATCGGGCGAAAACACATTCGGTGCAATGCAAACGCAATCCGTTCGACAGAAACTGATTTCATTACGTGCATCTTGCGGCGATATTTGCCTCATCACTTGCAGTGTTATTTCCCCTACATAATATATATGATAAATCAAAGTACTCAAAGTACTGAGAATGCAAGGTTTGATCGGAAAGACTGTATGAATATTTGCACGATCAAATTTCCATACATTTTACATAGTTTTAGCCAACTTGGCGATCTTGGGCGACTACCAAAATCTTAGAGGGTCAATCCATTCCAAATATATTGTGATCAATTGTCATTTAACTGTTTCAAATCTAGAGCAAGACTAGAATATTATTTTATGAAATTGCTGATGGATAGACAGATTTGTGTTTTATAGCCAAATTGTTACTCAAGATGACCTCCATGTCTAAAATTATGTCTTTTACAGAGTGGCGTGTATTAAGTAGTCTTCCGGGAACAAGATGCACACGAGGGCCTGTATCACTCTACTGGCTTGAATAGTCTAAGGCTTACCGGAAAACAGTTTTTTTTAAAAATCAAAGGCTATAACTCTGATGTGTCTAGTCTGATGCAACTGGTTTTGAACTTGTCCAAGTTCAGTGGCGTAACCTAGAAAACGTCTTCTGTTGCAGGGACAAATAACTTAACAAGAGGCACTACCCGTTGATTCAACTTCCCTATGTCTATCCCACACATTGAAAAGAAACTTTACTGTAGTATTTACTAAAAAAATAAAATTCACATTTATTGGTGGAAAAAAGAATTGAAATTGACTATAAGTAAATACACGGGTACAAGTGCAGTGTCGCGTTGTCGTATCTATATGTCGAGTTGTCGTATCGCAATGTCGCATTGCCATATCGCAATCTCTCGATGTCACATTGTCAGTGTCGCATTGTTGCCCACGACAACGCGACATTGTATCTGGCCCCAACCGGACACCGTTTGAAACAGCACATGGCATGGCTGCAGCATTTTAACCTACTTCGTCTACCTAGGTTCTGTTCTGTTTCTTGTTGTTGTTGTTTATTTATCAAAAGTATGGTCACTTTTACCCGTGTATTTAATCGTAAGACAAAACAGTTTACTTGAATATTAATCACAATCAATCCTCATAACCATCAAAATCCCAACAACAACCATCATCATCATCACCACCACCATCATCATCATCATCATCACCATCATCATCCTCATCACCAACATCATCATCATCATCATCACCACCATCATCATCATCACCACCACCAGCAATCATCATCTATGTCATCATCATCATCAACATCATCATCATCATCATCACCATCCTCATCATTATCATTATCACCACCATAATCATTAACTGCACCATCATCATCATCACCACAAAAGTTCAGATTTAAGAACGTCGTTTTTATTAAACAAATGCCGACATTTTGTTGTTATTTGTCGTCTAACTCGTCGCAAGATTCGACGGTGACCCAACGATTCCAAAGTAATCTAAATTAAGTATTGGTAACTGTGTTGATTTGTTTATTCGGTGTTTCTCACTTTTCTGAAAACGTTTATATGTTCGATTTACGTGCACTTTCTCCCATTTTTCCGAGGTGAATTTCTTTTCTAAAGCAGTTACACATAACTGTAGTCCTGTGCTTCGATTTTCTAACCCATGAATAACGAATGAACAATGCTCTGTTAAACTCACATTTTCCCAGATGCATACTAAACCGATTTTTTTCCAATGAATTTTCCGGATATTGTACAAATTCTACATGGCCGCGCACTGGTTTCGTTAACTCTAACATGTAGTTAGGCCTATCTCTAACACGGCGGGAATACTCAGATTCATAAATAATTAGATTATATATATACGGTCTTGAAATAATCATAGACAAAATTAATAAATAGTAGTAGACAGTACTTAGCCTTCATTTCTATTCCAATATTAGACTGGTTTTAGTCAGGGGACCAGTCTATTCCAATATATTTGTTTCGGCTATGTGCCGGTCCGGTAGCTACCGAATAATGTTTAGTTTAGCAAAGGGAAGCAAATACGTAAGAACAAGGAAGTAAACAAACGGCATTGTCAAAATATTCAAAAATATATGTTTTGTTATCCGATTTTTCTGTTGATTTTACTCATTTCCAATCAAACTATCGCTTCATTGAAATCAAGTACTTTTCAAAGACTGGTGAACATTTTCAGGGACTATTCAAGGACATTTTCGGTCAGACTAAAATTCAAGGACTTTTCATTTCAATGACGAGAATTCAAGGACTTTTCAAGACTGTGCGAATGCTGAGATGGTACAGGTGGTACGTATTCAATAAAGTACACTGTGGTGAGCTTTTATTTCAATTAAAGGCTATCAGGAAATATTTCCCTTGATGGTAGGATTTCTATTTAATATTCCAGTTCCATTAAATACCGAAATAAACATCGTAACATTATTATAGATACAGAGTGGGATCTATTATTTCATTATATTATTTATTTTGAGGATAGGCTTTCTGTTATTATTCCAGTCCGAGTCAATGTATTAGGAAAGATGGAACATTAATTTATTTTAGTGTTTTAGTGTAGAAACACTGCTGTTTCAGCACGTCTTTGAATCTAGATTATGTTTACAATAACAAATTCGTCGGCGCGCCCTCGCATTCCCCTCGCGTTCTTTACATATGGTAAACAAATATAATATTATGTTCCCATTTTCACCTCGTATCAAAATCTAGAGTTAACACTGTTTGTGCCGACTGTTCTTTGATACTCATAACAAAAACTAGTACTATGTTATTATTCAGTATGTATGACACTGCGTGTAAATTAATTAATTAAATTTAAAGGGTATTTGTATACTTGAACTTTTGACCCCAACCCAGAGTCCCACAGGTAACGCTGGAGCAAAAGATACCGTGTAGTACCATTCTCATTACAATTAATTTGAGAAAGAAAAACAGCGGCTCATGAGGGCCTGTATCGCTCTACTTGCTATACAAATTTGATGAAATTCAAGTGAAAAGGCCTTCATGCTCTAAACACGAGGGTCAAAATGGCCCTGAATCGCTCACCTGATGATCTTCTCAAAGTTGAAAAATTCAAATAAAAGCTAATAATTCCATATAAGAAGACAGCAGTTGTTATTTGACGAAGCCATTAACATTGATTGGTACTCTATTTTCGAAAAATATTCGCCCCAATACTGTAAGTATTCTTAAATGCAGCAACATTTATTCGAATACATCCTTAATTTTACCCCGAGAATATCTTTAGAATGCAAACACCATCATCGTTTGTATCCATTTACCAAACTACGCGAGTCACTATTCAAGGATTTCCACCAGACATGTTTCTCATTATACGTCCGAGTATTGAATCTAAATATATATGTGATTGGCAATCGTATAACTCATCATTCAGTCTCGAATAAGACCATCCTAAATAATTTAATTTTCGCCTTGAGGCTAAACTCAATTTGTTCAGCGCTTGTTTACGTATATCTGAACTTTTGTTAACGTGTGCAATATCAATATTTGGCTGATCACTTAAAACTTAACGCTTAAAACATATTAATAAAAGCTTGCAGTGTAACCACCGGGCGTATAACATAGAACAATGTGCAGTGTAACCACCGGGCGTATAACATAGAACAATGTGCAGTGTAACCACCGGGCGTAAAACATAGAACAATGTGCAGTGTAACCACCGGGCGTATAACATAGAACAATGTGCAGTGTAACCACCGGGCGTATAACATCGAACAATGTGTAGTGTAACCACCGGGCGTATAACATAGAACAATGTGCAGTGTTACCACCGGGCGTATAACATAGAACAATGTGCAGTGTAATTACACCGGGCGTATAACATAGAACAATGTGCAGTGTAACCACCGGGCGTATAACATAGAACAATGTGCAGGGTAACCACCGGGCGTATAACATAGAACAATGTGCAGTGTAATTACACCGGGCGTATAACATAGAACAATGTGCAGTGTAACCACCGGGCGTATAACATAGAACAATGTGCAACAATGTGCAGTGTAACCACCGGGCGTATAACATAGAACAATGTGCAGTGTAACCACCGGGCGTATAACATAGAACAATGTGCAGCTCCTAGTTTGTGTTTCTCCTTTAGCAGCAGTCACCTACAACCACATATATTCATTCGGATAAACTGCCCATGTAAAAAGTTGAAATTATTTCCACTTTAGAAAACACTATAGATTAATGAATTGTTATGGCCAAATATTACTTGGAACGAGTGGTTTTGGCAAAGGACGACTAGAGCTTGCGAGTGGTCTTTCGCGAAACAACGAGTTCCAAGTAATATGTGTCCATACAAACATTTTTATTATATACTTTGATATTGTTTTTGATAGATATAAATTGTTTGATTTGTTTTTCATTGTAATCGTGTGATTTTTATACATTGGATGGATTCGTATCTTTCGTGCATTTTCATATTGTGCGGATGATTATTTGGCGCGAAGTGATCTACGCATGACGTCAAGGTCGGCTGACGTCAGGAAAAACTTCAAGCGATTTTATGAATGTTACCATTCGTTAGCATTTAAAAATGAGACAAATGGTCCTATAGAAATCACAGCACCCAGTCGTAATGGCACCGTAGATCCGCACTGTACCACCAACAAAGAGCAATTTAGCTATACAATGAAAAGGCCAATATATAACAAAAAAGAGAGCGGCGGAGACACTGCCGTTTTAAGGTTGACACTGTCACGTTTCCGTTCCTTTATATTAGAAAATAGTTCCTTTTCAATGTTCAGTATGCTAGAAAACTGAATTAGCTCAGGGGACAATATATTCACTTAAGTGGCATATCGCATTGTATTAAAAAACGTTTACAAAGCATTTAGAATTTACAAGTACACAAACTACCATTGGAAAGGATAACTGTATGGCACTATTACATTTAATTTGGTTATAGCTGAAAGTGTAAACATCCACAAACTGATAAGACGATTCTTCTCGAAAAAATACTCCAGTTATAAAGAGAAAATCGTTACCAATGTCATAGTTCAATAATAAAAATACAATGTTAGTGTGAAATATTAAATAAACAAGTTTAATGTTCAGTAACGAATAGGCTTAATTGTTTGCCGATTGCCGAATGATCTAATATAATTGCCAAATAAATTGTATTTATTGTGCACATAAAGGTCTGCTGCAATTGAACCTACCAGCATGCAAGCTGAGGAGTAATTGTTTTTTGTTTTACGTATCAATTCATAATGATGGTTTCTGGCTGAAGCATGGGATTATTTGACCAATTAAAACACCGAAGGGAATATTGTCTGCAGCAGAATATATGACTGTCAAAACGCGTTTAAAGCTACTCAGTCTCTATAAATACGGGCCCTTTTAAAGACAACAAGTAGTATGCAGCATAAGATAATGTTGCTAGGCTGGAATATTTTCTTTGATCATGCAGATACGCACTTTACTGCCTAATAAAGGGGTGACCTAATAAAGTTTGCTTTATAAGGCACTGACCAATAAAGCAAATCAAGGCGGAATCCCTCTGCGTTTATTGTACATAAAGTTATCTGACGTCATGCACGTAACGTTGCCTGACGTCATAAAAAAAAAAAAAAAAAAAAGCTTGCCGACGTTTTGAGAAATAGGTAATAATAGTAATTCATACAGAAATTGTGGATAATCTACATGATAAATAGAATATTATGTCAGTGCCTTTTACTATCAAGTTTATTAGGCTCGGCGCGAAAACGAAGAATGGCGACGCCATTCTTCGTTTTCTAAGCCTAGCCTAATAAACTTGATAGTAAAAGGCACTGACATAATATTTCCTTTGTTTTATATACAGTTTTTTGTTTCGCGCGCTCTAAAAGTAGGGGGTGGTTATCGCTTCAGTAATTAAGAAAGTTGGCCTGCACGTAGAATATGAGTATATAAAGGAACCCTTTTATAAAGGAAAATGTTCAGTCTTAGCAAAATCGATTGGACCAAAAAACATCTAATACACCTAATCAATACGCCTTCAAATATGCAAGATTCGAATGTAATATATATGAACTAAAAGCCAAACGTGTATGTTAATTCATGCGACATAAGACAAACGTGTATGTTAATTCATGCGACATAAGACATACAAACGAACATATAAAGACCGTACATTATATTTAAAATTATAATCCATATAAATCCAAGTAATATATTTTGATATACATGTATTTATAACAATTAAATAGCGACATAAAATACATCGTGAACATGGTAAACATTAGGGAACAAATATTAAATGTGTTTCTTACTGTAGATCAATTAATTATCACGAATGCTAAAGAACACAGGTCAGCAAATACATGTAAATGTATGTATATGCTGCACTCTGAATAACCGCTTACATAAATAACATTTATGCTTTGTTTATTAAAAAAAAATGGTGGCAGTGTTGTAATTTGGACTTTGGTAGATTATTGAAATGTAAAAGTTATAGTTTGTGTGAACTGTTTGTATCAATTTAATAGTCGTGTGATATGTAATGAGATTTATATAAAGCCGACTTATTTTTAAAAGCTTAGTACAGATACCACATGTTTGTGCAATTGTTTCAGTTATAGTACATGTTTGTATTGTGTTGTACTGGATGAAGTGTGTATTGATACAATGCTTTACACTACCGAGATCCTTATATAGCGCATCCACGTAAGTTCTTGGTTTCAAGTTGAGCAGAGCGATAAATTAACTTCTCCCAAATCGTGTCAATATAGTCAGGTATGGACCGTCAAAATGAAACAAGTCGACACCCTATACTGCAAAACAAGGACCTATACATTTGTTGCATTGGTTTGTCTTACATTATTAAATAGGGATTGTGTAGTTTTAAGCTTAGTTATTGAATGTTGTTTACTGAATTCTCAGTGTCTAGTTATTAGGACATCAGATGGATTCTCTGACAGCTGCTATTTCACACTCGCCCACGACAGCGATGTTGTTTACTTTCCCACCCGAGTGAGATATGATTATCTTTAGTTGATTAACAGTGATGAAAAATAAAGCAAGTAAAATAACGAAAAGGTGTAAACTATTTATCTGAAAATGTGTTTCCATGATAAATGATTGTGAGCAACACGATAACATATATTTTTCGTTCATGCTTTTATATATTTTATGTTACAGTTAAAATAGTTGAGAGAGTTTGTTTGTTTGTTTGTTTGTTTGCATGGTGTTTTACGCCATTTTTAACACATGCAAGGTTATATATGACAGTCGATTTTTTTGTGGGGAGGCAGACCACCCACTTTTCCTGGTAGAACCAGTACTGTATACCTCCCGCCATCCGTAAGATTCGACACTTTCTCACTTACAAGTCGAGCAGTTGAGAGATAGAAACTTTTACTAAAATAAAAGTAGATATAAAAGTCGAACAGGAATGCAGCATTCAAGGACCACAGTCAACCAAAAATACGCATCGAAACAAACAACATTTACAAGGATAAATAATAGACAAGGTTTAAGACATCACAAACACAAAAGGGTAAGTTTAAATTTACTTATTTTATAACGAATGTAACGAAAACTCTTAGTTTAATCAATCTCGATGTCTTGGGTAGCATCAGTACTAATCAAATGCAGATAAAGTGTGTTGCTAAGGGACACAACACATATGGTCAAGGCGGGCATCGAATCCACGAACCTTTCATCATGGGTCTGACGTTTTACCAATATACCACAATGCTTTACTTAAAAGGACTAACAGCAGAGACACCGCCTTTGCATTTTATATCTCTTTTGATCCTAACACTGGTACGGCAAATCAAACTCACACTGCAGTATTATCAACCTTAACGTTTCTTTCAGTTTTCAGACGTATTCGCCTCATTTGTTTTCATTTAATTTAAATTAGTAAAATTCCACTTATTTATTAATCATAAAATCTTACACTGAAAACCTGTTTCCAATAAAATGCAGATAAAAATCCACTTACTTATTAATCATAAAATCTTACACTGAAAACCTGTTTCCAATAAAATGCAGAACCCGTTTCACAAAAAGAACACATTAAAGAACGTGTCCGTGATTTTACGTCATAATCTGTGAAATAATATTAAATAATACATTTATGTTACCTTCAAAAGTATAACTTAATAATACATTTATGTTACCTTCAAAAGTATAACTTAATAAGTGTACACCTATTGTATATTTGTGATGTACCATGCTGTACTTTTAAATAAGTAAATATCCATGCAAGTGTTCTTTGTTTCAAAGGCGTTTTATTCTGAACTCGATTTTGTTAATATTACACTTCATGTTTGACATTTGTATCGAAGTATGGCGTCTTACCAAAAAAAAATTAAAGGACGATAGCGTCTGATGCTTGTCTTTAATCTTGTCTTGTCGTACCCTTAATGATTTTTTCTCATGTTGCTCTGGCTTCTGTTAAGTCATTAAGTACTTGCTTTGTGGCTTTCTAGCCTTTTTTTATATTCATATATACATGATCATGCATGTGTTATACTTATATTGCCTAATAATGCTGCATTGTTTGTGATAGCATATAACATGGCGGTGATATCTTTATTTAAATTGTCCCCTTTAATATGTGTGATGTCATATCTTGCATTTTATTCATCGTTGTAATTGTTGTTTGTTTCTAAGCGTGCTTTTGGTTGACGGTTCTCCTTGAATGCTACATTTCCTGTTCGACTTCTATATCTGCTTCTACCTATTATTTACATAATACATTTAAGTGATATTTTGTTTGAACTTGGCATGTTTGTTTTAAAATAAAATGAGTAAACATCAAAGTTAATGTAACAATATATTATTACAACTATTTACAAATAAGGGATCACATGGTAAACATATTAACTATGTATATGTAGATTAACGAATGCCCGTCAACATGAGTGTAATTAAGTAAATGCAAGTATAAACGTATTACAATGAATCATACAGTCTTGACTTGTTTGACTTTTCTAATCAGGGTCTCTATTGATGAATTTAGTAACTGCTGGCATTCTTTTATAAAAACTGACAAGCTTTTTATAGATTCTAGCATGCTTATAAATGCTTTCGTTTTTTTTATTAATACTGACATGTTGTCTTCATTTTTATGTTCTTGTATTGCTCAGATTTCTTTTTTTTCAGCTCGAGGTAATACTGGTGGCTTTATTTGTGGCATGCTCTGCAAACGTTCATTGACCTCTCTATTTGTTTGTGTATCTTTTTTTAAATCAGCTAATCTGTAATACTTTAAGAAGTTCTTGTAAATATTTCTTTTTAATAATGTATAATTGAACCAGCTGTGTTTACTACTCAAATTTATGTTTTCAAGTGGATATTAAGACAAGCTGTCTCTTTTAGTTCTTTAACGTCTAGACCTGCCAATTAATACGATGTTTGAACGTGTTCGGTTGAGCTTGTTATATAAACGAACGTGCAATGTTAGAGAAACAAAAATACACTTCTTGAGTAAATCTTAATATTTGTATTGCCGTTAAATTCCGCCAACTTTTTGTGTTCGTTATGTCTTATTTGGCCTTTTATTCATCTTTAAATGTGTTCTTTGTTTCTGTGTGTGTTTGTGGTTGACTGTCCTCCTTGAATGCTGCCTTTCCTGTTCGATGTTTATATCTATATTTATATGTTCCCTTACTTATTTCGTTAGATGAAACTCGTGTGTTCGAAATATGGATGATATAATAGGTTTTAAAGAATGTTTTATGTTATTCATTAACTTATTTAATCATAAAACAAAACAGTTCACTTGAATATGATTTATTATCGATCGTCATAACCATCAAAATCCCAACAACCACCGCCAGAATCATCATAATCATATCGTCATCATCATCGTAATTATCATCAGTAACTTCATCACTAATCTTAAAGGATCAATATTAAACAACAGATCCATCAATCATCATCATAATCGATTATGATTATAATAACCTATCAACTACTAATCATTACTAGCAGTCATCAAGATCAAAAACCATCATCATCACATACAACAACAACAGTAGCAGCAGCAACATCATCAATAAGCAGCATCACCGCCACTTGTTATTACACCTCCACAATGATTTAATGACATTACTGCTTATGTTAAATCAATGATGATGTTAATGATTGTTGATGATGATGACGATGATGATGATGATGATGATGATGATGATGATGATGATGAGATGGTTGATGATTAGTTAGAACTGATGATGAAGAAAAAGATGATGATGAATATGGTGCTTGATGATGATTATGATAATGTTAATTTGTTCTGTTGGTGCTGATAATGAGTATGATGATGATTGTGATGATGTTGTTGTTGATGATAATGATGTGTGATAATGATGATGATGATTGTGATGATGATGATGATTGTGATGATGCATATTATGATGAGGATGATGAGGATTGTGATGATGTTGATGATGATGCAGATTATGATGATGATAAGTGTTGTGATGATGATGATGATGATGATGATGATGATGATGATGATGATGATTATGATGATGGTTGTGAGGATTGATGCTAATTCACATTCAGTCGAACTGTCACGTATTATGTGATATCCAGTTGTGGCCAAGAGTAAGTAAGCTTTCACTACCACCTACACATTTACAGTTTATGGTCAACACTCAATGGGGCCCAAGAGTCATATTTGACTTATTACATTGTACTTCGTCAGGTGTATTTGAGATGGCCTTTATCCATATGTACCAGTGACGAGCATACATGTAAAACAAAAGTTGTTCTCTTTTGAAGAAATCATCCCAGACGGAGGACAACCTTAAGTGAAAAGTAAAACAGTATAGAAGTAGTCCAGTTTTTTTCTAATCGTGCACCAGATGGTATCGGTGGTACGTACACAATAACGTATACTGTGGTGAGCTTTCATTTAAATAAATTGCTCATAAATTATCTCCCTCGATGATAATATTTTTATTTAATATTCCGTTTCCAGTAAATATCGAAATAAACATCGTAACATGATTATAGACACAGAGTGGGGATCTATTATTGCAATAAAATTCTATCAATGGAATTTATCCTTTGATGATAGGCTATTATTATTATTATTATTACTTCAGTTTGTGTCAATATAGAAATAAAAATGTAACATTACTTTATTGTATGTTAAAACAAATTTGTATGGAGCATATCAAATCAGTGATCACTGTTGTTACAGAACGTACTTAAATCTAGAATATATACTGAAAGGAAAAAGAAACGCGACACGGGAATTTCCGCTATATATTGTATATACTGCATACTTAATTCTATATATATTCCAAGGAAATCCCAAAATGTTTTGTAAAAAACAAAGTTGCAGTTAGTTAGAAAGAACACAACTGTGATGTTGTAGGCGTTTTAATCACAGTACACGTTGTAACAAGAAATTCACAAATGTTGACAAAGTGAGCCAGTTCAGTACTGTATTTAACGTAAAGAGTTTTCAAAATTTTGCATCCTAAGTTTGCTCACATGATTGAGCTAAACGCGTACTCTGTCAATAATGAAACTTTGCAGGAATACTATTTGCTGTGTTACGTGTTGTTTTAGTCTTTTTTCCGAAAGGAAAGATCTTACGTAGCCATGTACCATTCGATTAACAGCAGCATATTGTACATACAATATATTGCGGAAATTCCCGTATCGCGTTTTTTCTTCCTTTCAGTATATATAATTTATATTAAAAAATAAATTAGGAACATATTAACAATACACAACAATGCACGTGTTCATGTTGTGTTAAATGGTTTCACATTGCGTTGACACAGTTTTAACGGACCGCTTGTCATTTCATCGAAGGGCTTCAAATTTGAATGGTTGGTTTGAAATTGTCTACCATTAAATGCTTTGAATGCAGGTTGATTGGTTTGAAACTGTATACAAGATAGCATTAAAATGCAATGCATTAAATGACGATGCAGTGATTGATTTGGAACATTTCACAAGATTGCATTGCAATGTATACCAGATGGCACTGAATGTAATGCATTTAATGACGATGCAGTGATTAATTTGAAATATTTTACCAGATTGCATTGAAATGCACTGCATTGAATACCGATGCATAACTGTGTACCAGATTGCACTGAAATGTAATGCATTTAATGACGATGCAGTGATTGGTTTGGAACATTTTACCAGATGGCACTGAAATGCACTGCATTTAATGACGATGCAAAACTGTATACCAGATGGCACTGAAATGCAATGCATTTAATGAAGATGCAGTGATTGGTTTGAAACATTTTACCAGATGGCATTGAAATGCTGTGCATTGAATAATGATGCAAAACCGTTTACCAGATGGCACTGAAATGCAATGCAGTTAATGATGATGCAGTGAGTTTGACCTTTTTGAACGTTATATCAGATAATATTGAGATGCACTGCATTGAATGACAATTCAGTGGATTAATGCTTATTTGATGGATGGTATCCCTGTTTATTAGTTTAGCGATAACGGCCGCCCATAAATAACTACTTAAATAATATGTAGTTCAGCCATTAAATCGCCTACGCACGCTGTTGCTAGAAGGATCATCGGTAAAAAGTGATCAGTAATCATTTACAAGCTTACTATCAATTATTGGACATTAGAATTATGAAAAATATTACAGGTCGATATTATCTCGAACAGTTTTTCTATATATTCAGTTTGATTTCTGTTATAGGATGTCTCACATGAGATTTATAATTAACTGACGCTAAAGTATGTAGTATACAGAACCCGAAACAGAAACCCTCGGAGCATCTTCAGTTGCGTTGAGGTTATTTCTCTGTATTCAATTATAGGCAAAGGTAATTAGTCTAATTATAGTGTTTACAAACTTGATTAAAGATCTGACAATCGGTACCAGACAACAGATTCAAAAACTGGAAATAGTTCTCAAGAACCCACTCAATAACTCAAAATTCATATAATAATATAATGAAAGTACATTTTATATTATATTTTATTCACATCCGAATAGACATTGATACATGCAATGTAATATAAAAGAAACATAAACACATGTGTCGAGCATTTAATGAGTGTACAGTGTATATGATTAATGTGAATCCTTAATATTTTCAAGATTTGAAACTTCACTTAGCATTTTACAATGTTTTTGATACGTATACAACAGTTGAATTTAAACCAAGACAGATTAGTACATCATTCATATTCATGTATGTGTTAGGAAGTGACAGTCTTCAGAAAATGTGACATTATATCGAACATGAATATTATATGATGGAAACCAGAATGCAGACGTGTCTATCAACATTTACATACAAACGAGTTAAAGATACAGACCCTGCATTTAAATCGCTTTCTTCTTTAAAGGCGTGTCTTAATTTGTTCCTTCATGTTCACAAACTCATGGCGAAATCGGGTATTTAAGCAATACAATTTAACGCAGGCGCAGGACATCATTTACTGTTTAGTCACCGATCAGTGCACATCGTTCCAAGGAGGAAGCCCTATTGTCAACCCTTTTGTGTTTGTGATATGTCGTTTGCATTTATTATTACTGTTGCCTTCTTGTTTGTCTGTTTGCGTGTTTGTTTCTGTGTTTTGTGGTTGACTGTCCTCCTTGAATGCTACTTTCCCTGTCCGATCTTTTTATATTTCTTTACACAGGTAGTATTATGATTTAAAAGAAATGTAAATAACCATGATTTGTGTTATACTATTTATTATCAATTTAACTACGATTCTGTCTCAAAACTTTTAATCTCGAATGTCTTTTATTCAGAGTGTATGTGCTGTAGTTATTACGTAATGACTATTTAGTGTCAGAAATGTTGTAATTCCGTGGTTTGGTGGCAAAACCTTCATCTTACAAATAAAACTGCAACGTCCCTGGTTCAAATCCCGTTTCGGGCAACTCTTTTTTTTTTTAAATATATTCGGAAGCTGTATATTATTGATGTTATCTGTACGAAGGCTAGATGAAATGTGATATTTTTCGCATCGAATGCTGGTTTATCTACGGACTTTTGGACTTTCGTCGAACTGAAACTACTTCACATTCATGAGTTAGTATCAGTTTAAGTAAAGCGTCTGTAGCTTTAAGCTAACCAAGAAGCCCATATTGCCTACTGACCGTTCCAATTCGGCAACCCTGTGTGCACCGCTCTTGTCATTGCATAATTAATTTGCTCTTTGTTTGTGGTGTAGCGCGGACCTACTGTGGCACTGCGTTTGGGTGCTGTTATTTCTACAGGATCATTTTTCTCATTAACTACGGCAAAACAGTTTGTTTTTTTAAGTATATTTAAGAATGCATTTGCCCATAGCGCTAGCATGATCGTTAACAACATACGTATGGTATCTGAGAGAATTTCTCCATGATCTTTTTCACAGTTACTATTTTAGAATGTAAACTCATTTATCATCTGTATATTAAACTACTATATTACAGAGTCATTGTTAAGAGAAATTCTCTCCCGAATATGTTTCCTATTATAAGAGCGGTGATGGTCCGTTATTTATTATTACAGTGAAACAAATAAATACGGTATTAGATATAACATTGCCTTGGGCATGACACGATATTAAAAACAAGTATAAAAGTCGAACATGAAATGCAGCTTGCACAGAACACAGTTAACCCAAAAACACGGAAAAGAACAAACACGAATGGCAATGATAACAAAGAATAAAGGCATATGACGTCACAAACACAAAAAGGGTTGACAATAGGGCTACCGCCTTGGAACGGTCAGTGGTAAAAAAGGCCCCTGGGGGTTTAAACCAGGTTCTAGTGTGCACCAAACCTCACACTTACCCTACTGTCATCCCAATAAAACGGGACATTGTAAATAAAGAAATCCCCGCCATTAACTATTCTCTAACCAACAAGGCGGCATTAATAGGCAATATAAGTAAAACAAATAGATGGTCGTGTATATATAAATACAAAACACAATAGCATAGAAAGCCACAAAGAAGGTACTTAATGACTTGGCAGAAGACAGAGCAAAAAGAGAATAAACCATTGAGGGCACGACAAGACAAGATTGAAGTCAAACATCAAACGTTACGTCCCTTTGGGCTTTAGGCAGACGTCATCATATGGTCCACATCCTGTTAGGGTCATAGCACAATTAAAGAGGAAAGCATAGTGGCAAACTGTTAATGGGTCCACCACCAAGCATGCAGTTGCATTGCAAAATGATTGGGTCATAACCTCTTTTGATAAACCTTTTAACAAGTTTAACACAGATAGTATGAAAATGAGCATGACCAAGGATCTTACGAAGTTTGTAAATCACGTCACCAAGTCAGGTTGTGTCAGTCCTTGTCGCGGAAGAGTTCTTAAATTACTTTTATATTTGGAAAGAAGCTAATGGTTTATTATTTTACGATAATACATTTTGAAAAGGTTTTACGAAGTATATGGTAACGGAGTAGCTTTTTAGTTATACAAAGAGTCCTCAACTCGAGTACAAGCTCTAGAAAAACGAATAAGTTGAGACACATAGAACCCATAAGAAGTTGCTCGGGGAACATCCCTATCTAAATGGGGATAATTAACAATATCAAAAATATTAACTTTGTTAAGTTGAAGTTTTTTTAGGATATATATTATTAACCATAGTAGAAAAAAAGGGTTGTCAATGTTCAATATGTCATCCAGATACCGAGAGGTGTCATTAAAGGCTTCAATAACATCTGCCTGGTGAAAGACTCAAGTTAAATCTCTTTCATAGCAATATAAAAACAAATCTGAGACAAGGAGTGCACAGTGCGTACCCATAGCGATACCAACACATTGTCTATAAACGGTAGTTCCATACCTGACGAAAATAGTATCTAATAGAAAAATAAGTGATTCACAAACTATTGTCCAAACTGCCGTTAGTAAAAAACGCTTTAATATTGTTACAGGCCAAAAATGTAGTATTTTTCCTAGCAAATGTTTTTTGAATGAGAGAAATGACCTTGTCTTTGTGTGTGGTAGAGTTGTATATAATGTGCAAAAATCATAAGTACTTCTAGATGAAGCTTGACGTTTATTGCAAATTTTATCAAGAACGTCGCCTGCATTTTTATCAGACCAAAATAAATTAATCCCAGAGTTTTCGTAAGCTTTAGCCCAATATTGTTTAACGTGGTCTTTAACGGCAGTAAGACAAGATGTTAAAAGTTTGGAGATATCTGTAGTGGTGCAAGAAAACAGCTAGGTTATCTAGATAAGACATGGAAAAGAGTCGATACTGCCTTAAGTTTATAAATGTTCAACATAATCAATTTCAGCGAAGTCAAAATATATGTGTTTATTGTATCACCAGGCGTACGAAGTTATGAGATATGAGTAATTACGTAGCGAAAAACAGTATATGAAGCATTACAATCGAGTTTAACCCTTAAACCCGCTTAGCACGACATTAATAGCCTTTGCGTCCATTGTAAACACAGATCAGCCTGCGAGTAACTCGCCAAAAGTGTCTGACCAAAGGTCAAAATTGACTTGGTTCCAATTTCTGCGTAATTAATATTTTCTTGAAGTTCAACAGCTAAAAACACAATAACTTTATTTTAGTAATAAAGACCACTAGTTAGGAATATGCTAGTATCTTTCTGACAACAGTTAAAACGTAATTTGTACCTAGTATGACTTTCCTTGTGTCTATTTCACACAAGAAATAATAATACCTATATTAGTTTGAAAAGCCCGTTAAAAGCATAAGCATCAACTAAACAAAGGGTCTTGCCTTACAATTCAATATGGTAAAATAATCAATTAGTTTTGTTATTAAATTACAAAGGTTACGGACACTACATGTACACTCATTTGAAAAGTACATCAAAACTTTATTTTATTGAAGCAATGTATTAAAAATGTCTGTTCAACTTCTTTGTTAATGGGCATATAATGATTGAAAACAAAGATATGATACAGATACAGCTCCTTTATCAACAATAACATTTCTCATGAACAGTTCTGTTGGTTTTGACCTTTTAAACGTCTTTCAGTATCTCCTCATTATTCAGACTTCCTCTTTCTTAGTGCTTCAAGTTTTCTTGACTTAATCATGCTTGATCTTCACTTTTAATCTAGCCAGTTTCTTCCTTTCTATGTCTTTTTTCCTTTAATTTATTTTATTTGTCTTCTTCTAACGTTCGCATCACTGCCAGTTTTTCGATTTAAGGACATTGTGTTGGATATACTTGCTTTGGTTCTGTTATTTGTAGTGTCCGTAACCAGGTTTTGACTAATGAATTGAAAGTTAACATATTGTTTTCAAACGATTTTGTGTTATTTCAACCTTTGACCCGACACTTATATAACAGTAATTTAAGGTTTGTCAGTATCCTAAAAGTACAAATAAATACAACGATTACGGACACTACAAGTTTTCTGTGTCACTTTTTAATGAAACAATAATAGCACTGACATTACTTTATATTTTCAATCAGAAATAAGTATCATTGGATGCTAATTGGATGGAATAATATGTTTTTATCCATAGTTCTGTGCATAAAGGGTATATTAGAAATAACAAAATCAAAAGAAAGTATACCTCTCTTTCTTTTGTTCAATATCGCCTTTGAATAGTCACCTATGTTATTTTCCTTGGTATCACCTTTTTCATAACAAATTTTCATATCTTATAACAAATAATTGTGAAGCTCTGTTTGAATCAACATTGCTGAAAAATGAGAATTTTCAAATGAGACTGCATAACGCCAAAAAATGGCCATGAGACTGCATAACGCCAAAAAAATGGCCATTTTTGTGGTATATTTTTTTATCCCAACAAAAGAAATATTTTTTACTTTCCTACCTCTGAAACATATTCTCACATGCTTTAAATCATACATTTGAAAACTGTTGGTAAAAGTGTGACTGTAAGAGTGATATAACATGTAAAAAGTACAAACGAGCCAAATACTGTGGTTTAGCCGTTTATTAGCTCTTTTTTTTTTCTTTTCTTTTTTTACAAACAGGGTTTAAGAGTTAATTTCTCTTGGGAGCTTGAGTTCTTAAGGCATGTCCAAACTTTGTCAGAATGATGAATATGGTCTAAAGAGTCATACATGAGGACAGTTGTCCTATAGAAACCACAGCAATCAAACGCAATGGCGCCGTAGGTCCACACTGCATTACAAACCGAAATAAATGAGCATAATGAAAAGGTCAATGAAAAGGGCAATATATAACATAAAGAGTGGTGAAGACAGGGTTACCGACTTGGAACGGTAGGTAGGCAATACGGCCTAGCTTAAATCTGTTTTATGTGTACACAACCCTATTGTTATCCTGTCTTCAATGACGTTTCGTTGTAAACCTTCTCGCCTCTCATCGCTGCGGGTTCGAAGAGTCGATTCTTACGGATGGCGGGGGGAATATAGTACTGGTTCTACCCAGGAAAAATGGTGGTCTGCCTACACCAAACAAACAAACAAACAAACAAACAAATCAATGCCCAAATTGACAAAACAGTGTAAGTAAATGTACATCCCATCAAAAGGAAATCGTTAACAATAAAGTCCACATCCAGAGAAATTAGCAAATGATACACTTAACTTACCGTGGTAAAACTATATAAAAATTGTACTGGACAACCACAGCAGTTGCAGCCAAAGAGACAACCAATCTAGGGTAAGAACAAACAAACTTTGGGACGAAAGTTCATGCACCTACCTCCCTTTGTCCGGATTTCATCAGGCGCATCCGGATTTCATCAGGCGCAATCATAGAGTCCCAAGAGGTTTTCCAGTCATCGCACAAGGAAAAAGTGAAGCGTAGTGGGGTCAGTCACTAAACATGAAGTGCTTTGCAATACTAAAACGTCATAATAAAAACATGCAACTGATCATGAACTTCGGTTTAAAAGCTAATTAACTCGTAAAATAAGACATGCATTTAGCTAATACAAAGTTAATGCAAGTCTGTCCGTAGAAGCATGTTTGATACATTACCGAAGTAGATATAGTTGTTTAATGTAATCGTAATCACAGTTTTAATCATGAGCGCATTCCGTATGAATATTGTACGCTCAAATTCATGTTATCATTTTCGAGTCAATAAAACTCGTTGATACACCTTACCGAATTAAAATACGCTACGGTTGATCTTTACGCAATAATTCAGCGATAATGTAAAAGTGTTGCTGATATCAGACCCATAATAAGCTTACATGTTTCCAATGATGTAAACATGACATAAAGTTATCAACTACATCAAAATTATAAGTAGATATAAAAATCGAACAGGAAAAGTAGCGTTCAAGGACGACAGTTAACCACAAACACACAGACACAAACAGCAACTATGAAGATGAATAAAAGGCAAGATATGACATCACAAACATAAAAATGGTTGTCAATAGAGTTACCGCCTTGGAACGGTCAATGGCAAAAAAGGCCGCACAAACATAAAAATGGTTGTCAATAGAGTTATCGCCTTGGAACGGTCAATGGCAAAAAAGGCCGCCGGGTTTTTTAAACTGATCATGATTGTAATATAGAGACAGTGTATCTGGTTGTTCGATCATGATTGTAATACAGAGACAGTGTATCTGGTTGTTCGATCATGATTGTAATACATAGACAGTGTATCTGGTTGTTCGATCATGATTGTAATATAGAGACAGTGTATATTGTTGTTCGATCATGATTGTAATACGTAGACAGTGTATCTGGTTGTTCGATCATGACTGTAATATAGAGACAGTGTATCTGGTTGTTCGATCATGATTGAAATACAGAGCAGAGTATCTGGTTGTTCGATCATGATTGAAATACAGAGAAAGTGTATGTGGTTGTTCTATTTACTTACTGAATCACTGCAGTCAGAAAAGTATATTAACATCTGCTTTTGTAATAAAAAGTCTCCCCGTGCTACGAATCAGTAGTGTTATTTTTACTGGTCCTTTGGGACCAGCGAGCCCAATATAGGTGGCTTTGAAGTAGAATACCGCTTAAGCCGGGGCGTGAGAGGTGTTGCTTCTTTCATTACTTCTCATGAACAGACTCAATAAAACTAAGTCTGCTGCTTTATTCTCTTAATTGTGTTTGTTGCTCCCAAAGGATCACCTTTATCAGTATTTATTATTATTCATATAGATGCATAAATAATTATATCATGATATAATGGGCATTCATATACACGCTCCAAACTACAGAAGTTTTATTGAAACTTTTCATAAAAGTATGAGTTAAAACAATCGGCTGAAGTGACATAAGAGAACATATTTACAATTAGTTTCAACAATTCTTAAACTGAGAAAATTGGTCCTACAGAAACCACAGCACGCAAACGCAGTGATACCGTAGGCCGCATTTTAACAGACATAAAGAGCAAATTAAATATAGAATGAAAAGGGCAATACGCAACACAAATAGTGATAAAGACAGGGTTACCAAATTGGAACGGTCAGAAGGCAGTATGGCCCACTGGTTAGTTTAAATATACTTTATTGTACTTACTGGTCCTGTCCGAAAGGGTTCAAACCTGTCTGACATTCATGAACAGGAGATTTGTGTGCCACAGGGCAGAATACTCTCTGTCACCCTTTTTAATATAAAAAATAATAGTATAGTTAAATGCATCAATCCTGGTGTGGATTGCTCTCTATATGTTGACGACTTTGTTATATGTTATCGTGCAAAAAACATGAACACTATTGAGAGACAACTTCAACAATGTCTCAGTAAACTTCAGACCTGGTCGGATGAAAATAGTTTTAAATTTTCTAAATCTAAAACTTATTGTATGCACTTTTGTCAACTACGTAAACATCATGAAGACCTCATCTAACACTGGATGGGTCACCAATACTAGTAGTGGATGAGAAAAAAATCCTTGGTCTTATTTTCGACCATAAATTAACGTTTATAGCACACCTTAAATACTTGAAGGTCAAGTGCCTTAAAGCTCTTAATTTACTTAAAATTGTTGCAAACACTAATTTTGGAGATCGTAACGTTTTATAGATCTCTTATCAGATCCAAGCTGGACTACGGCTCAAATAGTATATGGATCGACTCGCACGTCATACTTGCAGATGCTCGATCCTATACATAATCAAGGATTACGACTCGCCTTAGGTGCCTTTCGTACATGCCAGCCAAAAGTCTATATGTTGAAGTAATGAACCATCACTGTCATATAGACGGGACAAATTGGCCCCTTTAATATGCCATTAAATTACAATCTAACCCTTCAAACCCAACTTTCGATACTGTTTTTAATCCTAATAATGAACCTCATTTTGATCGGAAACAGAAGGCCATTCGACCAATTGGTCTTCGTATTAAACCAAAATTAAGAGACACTGAAATCGACCTAAATTTGATTGCCAAGTACAAAGTACAAAGTACCACAAATTCCACCGTGGACGACTTTGGAAACACCAACAATTAATTTTGATCTTTGTAATAGTAACAAATCCAATACAGATCCTACTGTCTTTCAAACAAAAATAATGAAATTAAATCGATTAAATACAGTAACTTTCAACATACGAATATATACACAGATGGTTCTAAAGATGGAGTTAAGGTAGCTGCAGCAGCTGTTATTCACACACACATCACAAAGAGCCGCCTGCCTGACACGGCCTCTATCTTTTCAGCTGAACTTCAGGCAACTGAACTTGCCTTAAACTACATTCAGGAATCTGATGATGACCATTTTGTAATATTTTCTGATTCCCTTTAATTTTTCAAGCCTTGGATAATATGAAACATGACAACCCAGTTGTGCTTCAACTGTTAGGAAAGTACAATTCTTTCATAGTTGATAACGTTATTATTTTCTGCTGGCTTTCAAGCCATGTAGGAAAACGTGGTAATGATAGAGCTGATAGTGCTGCTAAACAGCATTAGGTTCACATATATCTTATGCCAAATTACCTTATACTGATTTTAAAAGTTGTATTAACACATATATTCGTAACTCTTGGCAAGCCGCTTGGGATTTGTCAGTCAACAATGAACTCCATTCAATTAAACCGTTACTCGGAAATTGGCGTTCTTCTAGTAGACCCATTCGTCGAGAAGAAGTTGTCCTAGCCCGGTACAGGATAGGGCATACACGTTATACTCATTCATATTTATTACAAGGTGAGCAATTACCAGAATGTATACCCTGATTTGCACCATTAACGGTCAAACACATCTTGTTGGAATGTGTAGACTTTGATCCTATGCGTCAAATGTACTACAATGTTACTACTATGAAAGAGTTATTTGATATTATAGATTTTAGTCTTGTTTTAAATTTCATGAAAGAAATCATTATTATTACTACCATAAATTATCATCCTTATTCGTAAATAGTTGTATCTTTATATATTTACATTAATCTTTAACTACTACTTCATTTCTTCATCTTTTATCAGTTTTCGCGCACAATATGACCTATTTATGTGTTGACGTGCCGTAAAACACCATTCTTTCATTCATTCTTTTGGGATCATCAAGCCCGATATTTGTGGTTTTAAAGTAGAATCCCGCTTAAGCCGGTGCTAGGAGGCGTGAGAGGTGTTGAACTTACATTACCTCTCATAAACAGACTCAAAAAACCGAGTTTGCTATTTTTATCTCTTGTTTGAGTTTGTTGCTTCCAAAGGATCCCCTTTTCAGTATTTATATAAGTGTACTCAGCCTAGCTATTGTCATGTGTCCATCGCCCAAAATGACAAAACTATGTGCTTAAAAGTACATCCAATCAAGTTCAAGTCCACATCCACATAAAGGTTCTTGCACCAACCTCCCCTTTCAGGGTTTCAGAAGATGCAATCATAGAGTCCCACGAGGTTGTCCGGTCATCGCACAAGAGAAAAGTGGTAAAAAACATGGTTAGTTCAGTTAAACGCCAGTAAAACTGAAGCATTATTTTTTTCAAAAAACAATGAACAGCGTCGGCCTAATCTTATTTTAGACAACACCCAGTTGTCGTTTGTTGAACACCATAAACATTTAGGCCTTACTTTGAGCCATGATGGCAAATGGCATATGCATATCGAAAATATCTCTCTTTCGGCTTCCAAAATCATTGGAACTATGAGGCTTTTGAAATTTACACTAAGTCGTAAGGCATTAAATCAAATTTATTTATCGTATGTCCGTCCAATCTTAGAATATGCTGCTATTGTTTCGGATGGCTGCAGCGAATATGAAAAAAATAAACTTGAAAAAATACAATATGAAGCTGCGCGTATTGTGACCGGTCTTACCTGTTCGGTATCTATTGTTAATTTAATGAATGAAATAGGGTGGCTAACGTTATCAGAACGGCGTAATTTCCAAAAACTTTCTGTTGTATATAAAATGAAAAACGGAACAGTGCCTGAATACATGGCAAATCTACTGCCAAGAACCGTAGCGGAAGAGACTCCATATCCCCTCAGGAACGCAGAAAATTTCTCGCAGATTTCAGTTAGAACCTCTATTTTTATGAATTCATTTATTCCATCAGCTATGGAATTCTGGAATGATTTACTTTTAGATATTAGAAATTCAGTCTCATTAAACATATTCAAAGGTCAGCTTATGCGAATAATGTTTACTAATTCAAATGTTCCTAGTTTTTACTTTTCTGGTGTACGTTTTTTTCCTGTTATGCATGCTAGGATAAGAAATTTATGTAGTAATCTCAATAATGATCTGTTTCAAAATCATTTACGCGAATCACCTCAATGCATTTGCGGTCAGGGTAATGAAGATGCAAACCATTTCTTTTTTGAATGTATGCAATTCAATGTGGAGAGGCTCGAACTCTTCCAGTCAACACGTTCGTTTCATCCTTTAAGCTCAAATACATTATTGTTTGGAAGGTTAGATCTTACAACACAAGAAAATGGTTTGATTTTTAATTCTGTTCAAAACTTTATTAGAGATAGTCATCGATTTACTTAGGTTTGCCATTACATTTTATCTGTCTAATCAACCCGAGCAATGTCCCATGTGTTGCATTATTCTTTCTTCCACTTCTAATTTTTCTTTATTTTTTATTTCTATTTTCTTATTATCTTAACATGTTCTACTACATATCTTGTTGTAGTTAATCTAGTTTATTGATACGTGTTAATAGCAATTGCCATTCATTATATTTGTTAAAAATCCATTGTAGGGAAGGGCCGTAACTAATGTGAGTAGCACTTGTGGCCCGACCCGATTGCATTGTACTTGTACATATATGGCAATAAAATATGTTTAAATCAAGAGAAAGGTGAATTGTAGTGACTGACTTTGTGGGAGGCGTGGGGTGCTGTCAATCACCAAGCATGAAGTGCGTTGCAATACTAAATGGTCGTATCCTCTTCTGACGAATTTCCAGATTAATTGTGGAAAGTGGTCAGACCCCTATAATATCCGAAGTTTATAGATCACATCTCCATAGAATAAAGGTTATAAAGACCTGCCTACAACTAAAATTGCATATAAAGCATTTGTACTTCAATGTTTTATACGTCAAAACAAATATATATCTATAGGCCTACAATATTGTCTTGATGTGAGGAACCTTGTTAACTAATAAATTAACATACACCATTAGATAGTATCTCTCACTTAAGGATGGATTGAGGAATGTTGAAAGAAACACGACATTAACGGCTAAATTTTCTAAGCAAATTCTGTAGTTATACATTTTATGAATAAAATACTGTTTCTATTCAAGTTCATTTTAATTTAGTCACAGCAATTTTGCAAAATGTTTGAAAATTCTTAATGTGTGTATCTAACATGGTTTATTAAAATACTCAATGTTGATTGGTTATTGGGGTGGTCTGAATAAAGCAATATAAACCTCTCACGTCATGTACGTTAACCGTTACTTAATTTTAAACACCAGAAAACACGCACGTTAACCGTTGAGACGTCATTTTAAACGTCAGATACAAAACAACATCGCAATGAAATGCGTTATTTTAAGCGACGGTACGTTCCAACAACACATTTAAATAGGATGAAGCTGTATATTCTTCTAGTTTGATGTTGAGAGATAGGCATAAATGTAATTTGTGGGAATTTGTTTGTACTGTGTGCAATCTATCGACAAACTGTGTTTCATGATACATAAAACTCCATGTAAGATAAGAAATAAAATATTTCCAGCGAGTTTATATTGTGCGAGATCAAAACCTGGTGTTTGGGACTTCAAACACATCGAAACCGCGGGCCTGTGGCCCTAGGTATCGATGAACTTCATGTCCCGCCCACCAGGGACAATATAATCCCGCTGGAACTATTTTATTTCTTAAGTCTTTTATATGTTTAATTTGTTAGTGTTTTTTTCAGGCAGATACTTTAACAACCTATCTTTATGGCTATTTTTGTAAGCGTCTAGACAACCTATCAATTTGACTTTTACACGAGTTAATATAAGTATTTATTATAACAATTGTATGGTGTGTTGGGCATGATAACAAGGATCAGTACTGAATAATGAATGGTATACGTTTTTGTACTGGGTATATCATGTATATATACATGTTGAGTTTGTAGTCAGTAGATCAAACGCCAAGGTCACATTAAACTTTTATTTGACCTAATATAATACTAAATTTAAATCAAAGTTGTTGTTATCTTAAGCGTTACTAAACCAATTTGTAGGCCATTTTGTATGCATGCTTGTATTGGAATTGGGTCACGGTGAACTTAAACTTTAACTTGAAACTGGTTAAATGTCGCCCTGTGTTAATGGATATGTTTCGTAACAATGTTAATGGATTTTATATCTCTGTTGTAGCAATAGACGAAATGCTCGTGTGAGAATTGCTATTTGGTCAATCACGCCATACAAATTACTATGGAGAATTTAGGCATTGGGAAAACTACTTAGAAGTGTCTTGTCAGTATATTCACCTCTTCAAACGAGCTCGTTAACATACACCATTAGCTAGTATCTCTCAATTAAGGTTGGTAAGCACGAAGTATATTGGGGTAGTGATTATTATGGACTGACAGGTGTTTTGGCTCATAGAAATAATAGGAAAAATGCTCATAACACAAACGCTGTTACCAGATGGAAAACAGTCGTCGGCGTCAGTGAACAGACATTCTATCAAGAAACGTCATATCCAATATAATGCTAAACAAGAAATGTACATATCCAAAATAATGTTAAACAAGAAATATACATATCCCCTATAATGCTAAACAAGAAATGTACATATCCAATATATTGCTAAACAAGAAATGTACATATCCAATATATTGCTAAACAAGAAATGTACATATCCAATATAATGCTAAACAAGAAATGTACATATCCAATATAACGCTAAACAAGAAATATACATATCCAATATAACGCTAAACAAGAAATGTACATATCCAATATAATGCTAAACAAGAAATATACATATCCAATATAACGCTAAACAAGAAATATACATATCCAATATAATGCTAAACAAGAAATATACATATCCAATATAACGCTAAACAAGAAATATACATATCCAATATAACGCTAAACAAGAAATGTACATATCCAATATAATGCTAAACAAGAAATATACATATCCAATATAACGCTAAACAAGAAATGTACATATCCAATATAATGTTAAACAAGAAATATACATATCCCCTATAATGCTAAACAAGAAATGTACATATCCAATATATTGCTAAACAAGAAATATACATATCCAATATAACGCTAAACAAGAAATGTACATATCCAATATAATGTTAAACAAGAAATATACATATCCCCTATAATGCTAAACAAGAAATATACATATCCAATATAACGCTAAACAAGAAATATACATATCCAATATAACGCTAAACAAGAAATGTACATATCCAATATAATGATCAACAAGAAATGTACATATCCAATATACTGCTAAACAGGAAACGTACATATCCAATATAATCCCAAACATCAGGACTAGGGTCCAATGAATTGTTTCTGTATTCTTCCATCAGATCAAATCCTGTCTGAGAATCACATAGTTGTGTTGACATTTACATGCCTATTAAGGCAAATACCTTTTACAAGAAAGATTATAAGAATCTTTCACGGGTATCCGGTGAAGATAGGGAATTCAAACACGAGTTGTAAATGTTTTTATCGGAACCGAAACTCTGGAATTTCCCTATCTGAACCGGATACCCATGATTGATTCTTTGTTCTTGCATATCATTTACATTCTGCGCGTTGACGACGCCAACTACTAACATTTCTCCTATCATTCATTTTGTTTTTCAGTTTATTTACACAATGACGTCATACACCTGTCATTGTTGATATCAGCGCGTGACTTTTATCTTCCCCTATGTGTAAGATCAGGCTTATAATTAAATTAAAGCTTTAATTCATATGTGTTTTAAAGCACCAGAAGCGAAGCAATTATACCTCTCTGATACATAGTGTTTACTAGCATACTATTGGTTACCTTGTTTCGTCTACACTGAACTATTTCAAATCCCAAAAGTAGATATAAGTGTGTAAATCACGTCACGATTGAAGAAGTCAGGTTGTGATAGTCCTTGTCATAGAAGAGTTTCTAAATTACACAAATATGTTAAAATGAGATCAAATGTCTAAGAGTAATATGTGGTTTTAATAATTATCAGTATGATATCGTTTTATTCCTCCAAAATCTCTTTTTATTATATAAAAGCTAAACATGATTGGTAGAAAGCAGGCAATGTTTATTATTTAATATTTTTCATTTTTAGAATCACTGGTATTAATAAGATTTAAAAAATATTGTTCGTATTTTATGATTTTGTAATAAACAGAATGATTCTCGGTGCATAGTAATAAATCTCCCACTATAATCTGGGTATATTCACAAAACCTGCTACAACATCAATAGATTGCTTCATCCAATGCACCTAGTGGAATCAAATGCAACACGGCGATATTTAATTTCAATCCAATTTTATTGATAATGTTTCTCTTTGATGCTAAAATAAGTTATGCTTTCACACATCAATCTTTTAAATTCGATCAAATGAAAATTCCAGTTGATAATGCAATGCATTAAAAACGCGGAGCAAAGAAATACAATTATGTAAATGGGTGGAAGGAACAACATGATTCAGACTGTGTTGATAACACTGCAATAATACGCACGTAAGACATTTACGTTACTATATAAATATACAATCATTTTTAAAGGAATACCGAATTTGAAATGATAAAGGAATATGCGTCAACGGTAAATTTTCATTATTTCAGGAATTTTCTTATTTCTGAACATACTCCCAGTTTACAAATACACAAAAATGGTATACTTATAAAACGATCATATGTCGCGGGAGTGTGTCATAGATTGATATTGCCTAGTTTGATTTTTGTCTCCAATCTTGCCTTGTCGCACCCTTAATTGTTTATTCCCTTGTTGCTCTGGCTTCCACTTCGTCATTGAGCAAATGCTTTGTGACTTTCTATGATTTATTTTTTTATGTTAATATATACATGATAATCTTTGTGTTATGCCCATTTTTATTAATCATTCCGGTTTCTGCAAATACTGAAAACAAGTCGTTGAATGTTGAACGTCATTTTCAGCGAATTTTAAGGCTATATTATATGGCGGTCGATTGTTAGTGGTGGTGATGGTCGCAGACCATTCACTTTTTCCTGTGTAGAACCAGCGCTGTAAACCTTTCGCATCGACACTTTCTCACTTACAAATAGAGCTCCCAGTGGGTTTCTATCCCGCAGTCATAAGAGGCGAGATGAAAACAAGTCTTAAAAAAATTTATTCCAGACGCAAGTAACCGTTTTTTTCGAGTTTGATGTTTGTTTGAATGGTGGTTTAGCACATGTAAGGCCATATATGACGGTCGACCTTTTTATATTTTATTTAATGTTGTTGTTTTTGTGGTAGAGGCAAACCACCCTATTTTTTCTGGGTAGAGCCAATACTGTATACCTGCCGTTATCCGTAAAAATCGACACGCTAGTCGAGCTTCCAGTGGGATTGTCTTCCTATTTCAGGCTAGTATTTAAAACTACAGCTATATAAGACAGTCACATATAACTGTAGCGCTACCCGGATGATTATCATACAACGTGTAAATTATTATACCCCCCGCAAAGTGTGGGGTGTATACTGGAATCACCTTGTCCGTCCGTCTGTCCGTCCGTCCGTCCGTAGACGCAATTCTTGTCTGGGCTATTTCTCAATAACTCCTTTGAATTTCGCAAAACTTGCTAGGAAGTATCAATATCGAGTGGACATGCGCATACTATGACGACGTTTCGGTTTGATAATTTTCCACAGAGTTATGGCCCTTTGTAGTTCAAATATCTGTCCGTAGACGCAACTCTTGTCCGGACTATTTCTCAATAAGTCCTTCTTAGAATTTCGTGAAACTTGCTAGGAAGTATCAATTGCGAGTGGACATGCGCATATTATAATGACGTTCCGGTTTGATAATATTCCACTGAGTTATTGCCCTTTGTATTTCTAATATATAAGGATACGAAATCCTTTTCCGGGCTATTTCTCTAAAACTCCTTGTTAGAATTTTGCGAAACTTGCTAGGGAGTATCAATATCAAGTTGAGATGTGCATACTGTCATGACGTTCCTGTTCAATAATTTTCCACTGAGTTATGGCCATTTGTTGTTTTAATGCATTTCATACTTGGTAGTGCAACAGAAAATTCTTTCCCGCGCAGTTTCTCTAAAACTCCTTGTTGGAATTTATTGAAACTTGCTAGGAAGTATCAATATCAAGTGGAGATATGCATACTTTCATGACGTTCCGGTTCAAAAGTTTTCCGCTGAGTTATGGCCCTTTGTATTTTAATGCATTTTATATCTGGTAGTCAAATAGAAAATTCTTGTTTGGGCTATTCCTCTAAAAACCCATGTTATAATTTCGTGAAACTTGCTACAAAGCATCACTATCAAGTGGAGATGCGCATATTGTCGTGACGTTCCGGTTCGATAATTTTCCACTCAGTTATGGCCCTTTGTATTGTTAATGCATTTTATACTTGGTAGTCAAATAGAAAATTCTTGTCCCGGCTTTTTCTCTATAATATACGTCTATGTATCTTATAGGAACAAAATCTTGTATGTTTACCCACCCCACAACAAGTTGCCAGCGGAGGGTATTTGTCCGCCTCGGCGACAGTTCTTGTTCTTCCAGGATTTGGCATGAAGGTTCTACTTTATGCTTGTTCATAATTATGTGAATATATACATTTACTATAAAAAGCTCAGTAGAACCATATTTTACACACAGGAACGTCATTTAGACAAATGTTTTCTCCATTTGTTTTTAAATGATTAAGGCAAACAGTATTGCTGCTAACGAAATAGTTTCTAATAAAATAACTATTTACTGTCTAAGTTCTTCAAGCTATACAATAGCCGAAGTGAGGCCAACATACTAAACAGGACGCTGTCGTTGATAACCCTTGAAACATAAATGTTTTTAGAGAACGTATCTTAAGGTTTCCCTTTTTGTCTTTATCTGATCGTTAGGCAACTGTATCGCAGTGTATCGTCCGTACATATATGCTTTATGCTTCATGCAACACAATTGGCTTAGCTGTTTCAGGGAAGATTTGCTATAGACATACAAACATGATATCCCCGACATGTGCTCAGTTCTCTATCTAGATATAGAAACACGATATCCGAGAGATGTGGTCATATTTGATTCCAGTATATTCAACGGTATAATTGGGCTCATTTGATGTGTCCATGGGTAAAATTTCTTTCCTGAACCACGTCGTCCCTCAGATGGGAGCGGGCGGACAATTGTATCATCAGAAAATAATAAAGAACGACAAACATGTTATATATGTTTGTGGCTCTTTATTATTTTCTGATAAATATGGTTCTCTAGTTGTGGCATTTATCTTATAAATGTATAGACACACTGGGTCGGGTGTATACAGTTCATTTTTTCTGGGTGTGTTTAAATTACATAGCACGTGTCACTATAATTTACTTACGTATATATATGTATGCAATCACTTGATCCTTGACTCAGGTCCATTTCTAAACGTCATTTTTCATGTCAATGTTATGCTTCACGTGAAACAATATGGCATAGGCTCAGCACTTTCTGAAAACAGGAATGTATATAAGATGGTTTCCTATATGTCTCCATACAGCAATAACTGCTTCCTTGGTAGAGTCAATTTTTCGTGAGAGGTGTTGCGTCTAACATTACCTCTCAGGAACAGACTCAAGAAAACTGCTTCCCTTATCAGTATTAATTAACATTCCTACCAGGGGTTAAAAGGTGTGCAAACACGATTCTCCATGTCAATGTGGTTGTTTTTGTTTCAAGTAAATGGCACTGGCCAAGCATTTTTGTGAATAAGATTTGTTTGAATTTTTTTCTATATATCTCTAAATAAAATCGTTTAAAACATGTTACCCAGTATCAAACGGATTACCCAATTCCATATGAATAACACTAAATAAGCACTCGTCTATTATTGCACAGATATATTTCGCATGCATCTAAGTGAATATAGAAATTAGAATTGATGACATCTCCTTATGTCACTCAGCTCATTTTAAAATCTCAAGTATGCAAAGCAGCTAAACGTTTTTTAATAGTATCATTAATATAAATCATGACGTAGCTGGTAAAACTACAGATAGAGCGTGTGGAGGCACAAATACAAGCCTAATAATCGACGTCATCAGCAGGTGCACGAGATGATCATCCGTAACGAAGATTTGTCTCGACTCGGTAAGTAAACACACGCATTTCAGCTCTAATTCTCAGTCCATAAAGATATAATTATGCCTAAAGTATCGCAATCAATGGTAAAAAGACACAGTTAATATTCACTTCTGTTAATACTTAGCGAATTGAGAGCAGAATCAAAGAAAGTTTTTTTAGCGAAATGATTCTCAGCGTAGTTTTTTCATTTTAACTTTCTTTGATTCTGCTCTCAATTCGCTAAGTATTAGCAGAAGTGAATATTAACCGAGTCTTTTTACCATTGATTGCGATACTTTAGGCACAATTGTATCTTTATGGACTGAGAATTAGAGCTGAAATGCGTGTGTTTACTTACCGAGTCGAGGCAAATTTTCGTTACGGATGATCATCTTGTGCACCTGCTATGACGTCGATTCCTGGGCTTGAAATAGTTGTAATGTGTGTTTGGCCATCCTTAAATTAGTGTTCGGTTTGGTTTGCTGTGCTCCGACCTACTCATTAAAGGACAGCTACAGAACTTTTTTTTTCTCTTTTTCTTTTTTTGAGCGTTTAGTGTTTTGTTTTCTTTTTTTAATGCTAGGATCGCGACGAAAATCGTACCAATATCGGGTATAGTTATTATGTATTTTATTTTGTATTATAAATGACTTTTAGACTGAAAACATACCATTAAAAAGACACATTAAAACAGATCATATGTATAATACAGATAGGACTCCATGTTTTGTAAAACGCTTTCACCAGAGGACACAGTAAAACAAATCCTACCTACCTACCTACCCATTTAAAACTTTTTGGATCGGAGCACAGCAAACCAAAAGTTTTGTAAGGATGGCCTTATTTTAAAAAAAAAGACAGAAATAGAAACTTATCAAACTTCGTCGCGAGAAAAAAAAGGAAAAGAAAAGGATTATAGCTTTTACAAAATATCACAATAGTCTTACATTATTGTCAATATGAAGAAAAAAATGCCATGCTATTTTTTCTCATGTTTGAGAAATAGAACATCGTTTACTGTGAATTATCGTTTAATATATCACGGTTTGGAGTTCAATTGTAAACAATACTTTCGGGCGAGTGAAATTATTTTTTACAATTGAACGACAAACCGTGATATATTATAGATAATTCACCGTAAATGATGTTCTATTTCTATTCTAATACCCCTAAAATGTGAAAATAACGCACACATCTGAAATCTTTCGCATTGCTTTGCTTGCTCTCCTAACGTTGTATACGTTACAATGCGGAATGCGCAATGCGCAATGCTTATTCTCCTAACGTTGCAAAAATTACAGTGATATATCGTTCAATATAACGAGATATTTTAAACTAGGCTATATAGTGCGGGTGTATTAGAATATGAAATATAGACTGAGACAGACCATTAAATCCTTGACTGAAATATCTAGAAAAGTATAATGTTGACTCATGTGTTGTTTATTTAAGAGTTTTAAATTTATCGTTATCACTTCGCGTTAGACATGATTTATAGTAGAAAAAAAAATGTAATTCCAAGATAAATCCGAAATACGCTATGAACTCGTAACCTATCACATATTATATATGCGTCAATCGTTTCTTCTCAGACATAAAATATATACAAACAAACCATTAACAACATCTATATTAGCGCGTTAGATTAAAAGTTGCCAACATAAATAAAACGTGTTAGAATACCTCCAAGATCTAATTAAGAGAGCGCACTTTTCTCTCAATTATATCTCTTAAATGATACAGAATCAGTTCTAAATTTAATTGAAAAAGTGTTTTTCAAATTTGTATAATATTCCGTGTAATCACGATACTATTCAGTCCAACTGTTTTGAACCCCCCGATAATAATGACTTTTTCCACAGTTTCAATTCGGATATATCTATAATGGCTATACAGGAGACTAAGAAATGTAAAGCTAATGGTGTCGATGAACTTTAGAAAAGTGTATGATTTATCAATAGGGACATCCTCTGGAAGAAAGTAAATGAGATGGGTGAAAACGGCAAAATGTCTGTAGCAATTCAGTCTTTGTATATGTTTGTCTCGTCGTGTATTCGTTTAAATGGAACGACTACGGAGTGGTTTAGTGTAAAGACTGGGTTGAGACAAGGGTTTCGTTTGTCACCGCTTTTATGTAATAGTTTTTAAAAATATTAATGATATAGCTTTAAAAATGAAATGTCTTGGTTTAGGTCTCGATATAGATGACGTGAATTAAGTATGAATCACACTGTATGCAGATAACATAGTCTTGTTAGCCGATAGTGAAACTGATTTGAAAATTATGTTAACTGTTCTATCTGAATTGTATGTTGCTAATTGTATGCATAGTAATGCGGTATACAGGAGAATAATGTTTACTAGGGTGTTATGCGAAATAAATTTTTAGACTTTAACATAACTGTAAAATGTGTTTCACAATCAGCGGATAGAGCGCTGGGTTTGTTCATAGCACAATTAATGGTAAGCCCTACAATGTATATAGAACTATTTGATTCAATGGTGTGTCGTATCATACGGGACTGCTATAGGGGGAACAAGGAACTTTACATGCATTGAGGCTGTCCAAAATAGAGCAGGTAGATTATTTCTAGAAGTGATCAAATATGCACCAAATTCGGTTGTTTCTGGAGACATGGGGTGGCAGCAGTTAATGTTAAGCAATTAAAATGTGTTTCACATTATTTTTGCTTCCTTTAAACAATATGGAGTCATATAGATTTAATAAACGTGCATTTAAATATTGTTAATTTAAAGGTTATACTAACTGTAGAAACTGGTTTCTTGAGTACGCGATAATCTTAATAATATCAATTTTGAAGAATGTATAAGTATGTAATCCGTAATTACGAAAACTCAAATGCTTAATAAAGTCACAAAAGCTAGTATGACAGCATTCAGACATAAGTGGTAAGTTCTATAAAAGAAATGGTGGTAATAAATTAAGAACTTATAAGTTGTTTTAAGCAGTCATTTGAAACTGAACCTTACTGTAAAGTTATTTTACCAAGGACACATAGATGTGCTTTTAATTATCCGAATTTAGATGTGGAGTTGCACCAATAAGATTAGAAACTGGAGGCTATGAACGTCTGGCGTTGGAGGAAATAATTTGTCTGTTTTGAAGAGTCTGATATGCTATTGAACCAGAAGCTCATGGTATCTTAAAGTGCCCTATGTATAACTACGTAAGGACACAAATGGCAACAAAAGCAAACGCAGTTAATGTTAACCTTTTGGATCTCTCGAAAGGGGCGAGAATGTTTTTGTTATACACACATTTAGATCTTATACGTTGTTGCCAAACCCTGTTTTTTAATACTTTAAAGAAGATCTGTGTTTTTAAAGTAAATATGTTCTAATATGATACCACATTATGGTATATGTTTTGTTTGTGGTTGTTTTATTTAACCATCGTTTACTTGTAACTACAAGATGTAAACCTATTGTTAATCAGTTCACTTCAAATCTGATTTGAGATGATAAATACTGTTTTAATATGTTGCCTGTGTTATTCATTCCGATTTTTGGAGATTGAGTAGAACCCGATATTTATTTACAGATATCGGTGGTACACTCGCAACTACTTTTATCTTCTTACTTTAATTTTGAATAGGTGGTTCCACTACTCCAGCCTGTAATGGTTCTGAGCATTGTTTAATCACCCTTAGGATATGTTGGATGCTTTTTAATTTAGTCTTTTGACTGTTACCTTTGATACATAGGCTACATAATCTCTGCTCCCAACTAAATTTCATTTTGTTTATTTCGCCCATTGTTTTCTCGTTTAGGGCTAAGTATTTTGTTAGAAACTTGGACCATACGCCGCTGGCCATGAAATGGTGTTAAAATACCCCATTCAAGTTTCCATATTCACCGTCTTATATATACCATCTCCGGGATGGCTAAAATTGTTGTACTATTTACTAATTAAATATTGATATATATATAATACATTATTTTAAGCATTGAACGTTGTAGAGATACACAGACTGATATTGAATGCAAATATGAAAGCTTGTGTGACGTCATTATACGAGAAATTAAAGCAAATATTCCTCATTATAGCGCGTCTAAAAGTATAAATAAACGTCTGAAAACCAGAAAACCATACTGGAACCAAACTCTAACGGGACTTTGGAATGACGTACGTAATAAAGAACGCGAATTTGTACGTTGTAAGCAAAACAGAAATACCAAAAAAGCTTTACGTAAAGACTACATTGAAGCGAGAAACGTTTTTGATAAAACATTAAGGCGTACGGAACGCGCTCAGAGACAGACTGTCGCGCTTTAAATATTTGCCCTATCTTCCAACAACCCTAATGATTTCTGGGATAAAATAATAAAGCTAAGACCATGATCTAATAAGTATATTCCCATTGAAGTAGTTGATAGCAATGGAATTGCATCGAACGACGAAAATACTGTTTTCAATAAATGGAAGCTAGATTTTGAAAAACTTTATAATTGTTCAAACTTTGATGAAGCGCATTACAATAAAGATAAAATGCATAAACTTTTAATTCAAAACAATATGGATGATCTGACCAATTGAATCACAATATTACCCTGGAAGAAAGGGCATACATTGTTATGCAGGAGAAATCGCGTTCAGCTAGCGGCTATGACGAAATACCGTACAGCATCTTAAAATTTTAATTAGTTATTACAGTATTACAACAACAATTTCAATTAGTTTTTGATACACGCATTATCCCTTCATCATGCAGAAACTCAATTATTTGTCCTTTCCTGCAAGACTATTCATCGGACAAACGTGTACCAATGAATTATAGAGGCGTTAGTCTAGTGTTATGTGTGAGTAAACTGTATAGTTCGTTCATGAACAAACCTGTACCTAATTTAAACATCTTAAACAAAACGGTATCCTTGCAGATGAACAAAACGGGTTTAGAATCAACAAGTCATGTGAAGATCATGTTTTCACCTAAAATAGCTTGATAAGAAACAATGACTACGTTTTCTCTTCTTTTATTGATTTACGTATGTTTTGACTACATAGATAGAGACATGATGCTGTATAAGTTTTGTGTTTGTGATGTCGTTTGCATTTTTTATTACTTTTGCCTTTTCGTTTGTCTGTTTGCGTGTTTGTTTTTGTGTTTTGTGGTTGACTGTCGTCCTTGAATGCTGCTTTCCCTGTCCGATATTTTTAACCTTCTTTACTGTTAAATCACATAGATGGTAAAATGTACAATTCTATACTCAGTTGCAAAAGAAAGTGGACACTGAGTTTTGTATAGATTTAACAGTATAAAGTTTTTTTAGAATTAAATTGACAAATTCCAAAATGACTATGCCATGTTTGGTACCAAAGGTTTTATCCTTCGACTGCCAATATCTTGTTGTCATTTGTTTTTCAATAGGTCTAATCATTAAGGGACTATCGCTTGATAAAGAGGATAGGGTGTAAAGTAAAATTGTCAAAGTCTCCAGTTTCTTTTGCATCTGAGTATATAAATAGTATCTATACTTATTCTTCATCATGTGTGCGCATTAACAACAAAATGACACAGTGGTTTAAATGTAATACTAGCCGGAAGCAGGAGGATAATGTCTCACCGACACTGCTTTACATATTCGCCAATGACCTTTTTGAAAGAGGTCACAGACCTTGACCTGGGTACTGATATTGGTGGATCAAAACTGTCCATAATATAGTATGCTGATGACATTTGTTTGCTGTCTTTGTCGGAAAATGATCTGCGAATTATGCTTGATACTTTACATAAATGGTGCAAAATGTGGAGGGTCCTTATAAATAAAGGACAAGTTAACCAAATAAAACACGTGTTTATCATCTGTAATAACATCCTAGAAACTGTTGACAAAAATATAAATATCTTGCCGTTATTTTTCATGACAAAATAAAACACGTGTTTATCATCTGTAATAACATCCTAGAAACTGTTGACAAAAATATAAATATCTTGCCGTTATTTTTCATGACAAAAACGATTTTCCCTACCATTGTGAAGCTCTGACAAAGGATGCAGACCGCGCCTTAGGCAACATTATTTCAAACATATTGGATTTAAAACATTATACGAATCATGCGTTATACCAGTCCTAGACTATTGTGTTGCCTGTGGGGTTTAATACCAAGCTATAGACAATATCCAGAATCGTGCTTTACGGTATTTCTTGGAGTTCACAGATTTGCCCCGAAACTTGCCATTACTGGAGATACAGGTTGGCTCCCGAGTAACTATCGCCGCTGGGTAACGATGACCGTTTTGATAGGAAAATATTGGTCAATATTAACAATAAAAAGTAATGAGATTGTTGAATATTATTCAGATATTCGGAAAACTGACATAAGACAATTGCCTAAATTATGACCATATGTAACATTTAAAGACATCTTTTTAATTAATTCTTTACTACCGTATCTTGAAACGCGATGGATTATCTCAACAGTTTTAATGAACGTTTAGACATTTGATTATTATAAGATTATACGAGTAGTTAATAGTCAGAGGTCGTGATTAGCAATGGCATTATATGATTTAGAATGAGTTAATTATTCCGATACTTAGTGTATCATATAAACTCATTTATTGCATTATATGGTTCATTTTGCTTAATGGTAGTGTTGTTATTCCATTGGACTACTATACAAGTTCGTTTATTTAAAATTCATAACTTAAACGACATAGGGTTTAATTCTTTTGAAAAACTGTACAGCTCCTGTGTAGTTCCAATATTAACTTTCCAATCAATAGACAATGTACAGGTACTTCATGGGTGTACACAGATTTACACCGACGCTAGCCATAATTCGAGACACAGGCTGGCTCCCCAGTATTTATCGCAGATGGCTCAATATGATCAGATAATGGAACAGACTTTTACAATTTGACGATAACAGGTTAACCAACGAGACTATGCTAACGGTAATACAAGATCAAATTGGTGTTATGCCGTTTAAACTTAATCTATTAGAATCGTATGAAAATCGTGCTATTGTTACTCTTGATATTGCCCGAAGCAATGTTATTAATTTCTACTCGAATATCTGGGAAACATACGTGAAGAAAATGTCTAAGCTAAGACCCTATATTAAATTCAAGAACACATTTGAATGTGAGACTTATCTCAGATTAAATCTCAGAAAAAATGAGAGAGCATTATTGGCACAGTTGCAGATCCCGTTGGAGGGGTAGGCAGAGGGGTAAAACACCCCCAAATTCATGTTCATTTTATCATTTTTTGTTCATGCTCATTAAAGGTCTTCATCATGACGACTTCATGGTTTCAGGTGCCATCTCGCTCAAATCACTAGAGCAGTGGCAGAAAAACAATAAACGTGGCTCCAGCGTAAATAGAGTGTCTACAATATAATTTGCATCAACTCTGCAGTTCTGCAGGTGAGAAGGTTCTAGGCCCATTATCCATATTTTATCTCGATGTACATAGAGGATTAGCCTGTCATGTTCATTCCTGTTAGGCGCCATATAACCTTTCATGTGTTGGTGCGCCCTGAAACCCCAATGTAATTCAATTCCGGTGCGGTATATTGCCTCTGAGAGTAGAAACAGGACGCTATATATATATATATATAGGAGAAAGTGTTGAGCAAAGGCTCTGTAAATTATGCCAATTAAATGAAACTGAGGAGGAATTATTTGCCCTATGTATATCATTATAAGAAACCAAGTATTTCATGAACAACTTACAGACAACACGTATATGTGTCTTACGAATAATGAGAAACTGCGTTATCTCTTAAAATCAGGTACACGAAAAGTTGCTAAGTTTCTGGTTAATTAATGCCTACATTAAAAGACGTGATATTCTGTTTAAATAAAAGAGTTGCGCACTATACAAATATATTTATATTTATATTTGTATATACGCATATTTATAAATGTAAAATGAATAAGAAACATATGATGTCTTGATGGTTTACATTTACATTGATACTCACCAGAAAATTGTCAACATTTGTTTGAAATGGAACTTGATAGTTTGATATATCTTTCGTAATGGTGACTTATAGGCCCAGTGGGCCGGATGTATGTTATTCTGAACTATTGTTTAATATATGCATGCTTGTACTTGCATGTATATTGTATATACACATGAATGATTTACTTACTTACTATATTTTAGAGATATATGTAATTTTTACTGATGATCTGTGATTATATTTAAATCATCGTCTCTTATAATTCTGTAAAAAAACGCTGTTGAACATTTATCAATGTATGTATATTAATATGTTAATATGTCTATATGTAATTGTTTGCGAATAAACGTATACTTATAAACTTTGGCATTTTATACATCTTTAAATTTGTTCTTCGTTTCTGTGTGTGTTTGTGGTTGACTGTCGTCGTTGAATGCTGCTTTTCCTGTTCGATTTTATATATCTATATATTATAGTTATAGCTCAGCCATGAATTAATGGAAGTAGATACAAATCGGAAAAGGAAATATAGCATTCACAGAACGCAATCAACATTTCAAACAAAGAACAATTACGTTGTCCCGCCTTAATTCCATTAGGCAATTGCACGATTTTATAACGGATATATCGACAATAAAACATGTTTAAAGGCATTTTTTACTGAAGAAATGCGCTAACCTGTTTATAATTACCTAATTATTTGTTTTAATTTTACAAAATTCATACGTTTTAAGCCGAAATTAAGGTTTATTTCATACCCCAGCCAACCCTGTTTTATCTTCTTTGAGAAGGGGTTGGATGGAGTATGAAAGTTTTTGAAAATAAATTATGTGCCAAACAAAAGAGTTAGCTAGAGGTCTAACTCATTTCTAGGGTGAACCAAACCTCACTCTATAAGTAGGTATAAAAGTCGAAAATGAAATGTAGCTTTCACAGAACACAGTCAACGAAAACCACCCCTTAAAACAAACAACAATAAAAAGCAAGGCATGTGACATCACAGACACAAATCGGTTGACAATGGAACTACCGCTGTGGTACGGTCAGTGGTAAAAGGGCAACAAGTTGGTCAAAGTGTCACTAAAGATGGAATGCCATTCCACAATGATACCTCCAGCACTACATTGTGTCAATGAGAGCCCGGTGCCGAGATGAACCTGGTGCTTATGTAGGCCTTACCAGATATTTAACGCCATTTGGACATTGAGACGTTTAGGTTTGAGGGTGTTGAATTTCACATCAGTGTTATATTTGAACTATTAGGTTTTCAGGAATAACATTTTAAGCAAATATATGAATTGAACTGTTTCATACTAAAGGTTATTAAATAACATTCCTTTCTTGTTGGTTTTAAAATTACATCTATAAAATCCAGGTGACCAATTATAAATTGTGATCAGTGTATACATTCTAATCCAATAATGCCACAGGTACACATACTAATGCAATAATGACACAGATACATAGACTAATCCAAAAAATAAAACTGGTATACATCTAATTACTTAATAAAAGAGGATCCAGTAACAAACAAAATAAAATAATATCTAAATGATGACACTAACTTCAACTGTATGGTATATTATTGTCTAAAACATAGAAGCTGTAGGAATAACAGCTTTTTGGGGTATAGAAATATTCATTGAATAGTTGAAAACTGTATTGCTTGTTGGAAGGGAAAACATATTATTATCTACTAGATATTTCCTTCATATACTGTATCCTCTTTTGTATTCATATTCATTACTGTTTTTGGCGCATGCTTTTAAAGTGTATATACTAGGTAATGTTTTTAAATATATTAATTGTGCGTGTACGTGCTATAACTGATAGAATGCTGGTTGTCAATTCAAACACGAAACTAATATAAAGTTTCAGTTTCATATTCAGTGTGCACATAAGCACTAAACTAAGCCCAATGGTATCTCCGATTTGATTCAAACTCGACTACTCGACTATTTTGGTTGTATAAATAATTCTTGTTTTGTGATCGAATAAAAATGTTATTGCATTATATTGAACTATATGTACACCCTTATTTCTACGGTGACGTGATTTACAAACTTCAAACGATCCTTGGCCATGATCACTTTCCTACAGTCTGTTTTAAACATGTTAGAAAAGTTATCAAACGTGGTTATGACCCTATCATGTTACATCGCACTGCATGTTTAGCGATGGCCCATTTGAGCGATTGTGGATCCTTTGATGACGTCTGCTTAAATCCTGAAAGGGGTGTTAACGTTTAATATGTGTTTCCAACCTTCCCGAGCCATACTGGTTGCTCTCAATCCATTGACTTTGTTTCTAGCGTTTGTTTTGTTTTCATATATACATGATCATCTATGTGCTTTACTTATATTGCCTATTATGCAGTCGAGTGTTTCGAGGATATAGCCAACTGGAGATTTCTTAATTTTCATGTTCTTGTTTAACTGGAATGACAATAGTGTAAGAGTGAGGTTTGGTGGTGTGCAACCTGTTTTGCCACTGACAGTTCCAAGGTGGTACCCTGTTGTGATATCCCATACTTTGCTTCTATTTTTCATTTTAACTTTTGTTTGTTTGGAATGCGTGTTTTTGGTTGACTATATTCTGTGAAAAACTGAAAAGCGTTTATATTTAAAACAAAAATAGACTAACATTTTGATCTTTTGACTTACAAGCAAAGAAATGAAATGTCAACTATTTGCATTTAAGCTCAAAGGTCTTATCAAAGAACGGAAGACCGGTAGCACAACATAAATACGCCATAAGTGAAATGAAAAAAGAATACGCTACAATAATACAATTTAGTTTAGTTAAACTATTTATCATTAATAAAATCACCGAATTTCTTCATGCCAATTTAGTTTATTCTACAATCTCTATTCTACAATCTCTATTAATGTGGCTATATTTGAAACGTTTTCAATTTGATCATTTCTTAATATACTACTTCCCTTATTGAGGAGCTCAATTTTATTTATTGTTTTCTCAAATTTTAGCTGAGTGTCAGTTCGTTGTCAACTATATCACATTCTCTACACTTCTCAACTCCGTTATCCAAGAGTTCCATGTTGTTGTTGTTTGCCACCCCCCCCCCCACCCACCCCCACAAACCCCCCATCCCCCATCACCTCCGCCCATTTTTTTCTTTTCTTTTCTCTAAGACCTGTTTGTATCGAGTGGTTTTTTTTCCTTTTACGCGAAATAAGATATGTAAAAACACGTAGCCATCTCGATGTTAAACTGTATTAACCGCCAATATTAATTGCATTTGTTAAATACCAAGGAGAAACTTTATAATATTGTTTTCCTTTGTTCCAATCCTATTAACTTTGTACTATTTATATATGCATGTTGTATACTATGGAAATACAATATGTTTAAACAAATCTCTATAAAAGGTAACGTATCTCATTAAATATTTCTTTTGACAAATCGCTTCCGCAGATATCTGGAGAAAGAATAGAAAATGTATCATTAAGAAAATGAATTGGGATATAGCATGATAAAGACAAATTAATTTGCACACCATAATAGCTCTATTTGTTTCCATTTCTAATCAGCAACACTTAGTTTAGCGTGTCACTTTAATAATGCAAATAAACGATCAAGTGTTCCAAAAAACAGATGATTTCGATAATAAAACAAGTACAAAAACTTCCTGTAGAGGTAAGCGAAATAATAATGAAACTACTTGCAGGGGAAAACGAAAGAAAAAAAAAGCAGGCATGCGTGTATGTCATTGTATACAATGATCGCTCAATAATCAGTACATGTGTGTTGTGCTTCATTAACGACCGTAAGCACAAAGTCATCTTATAAACTGATGCTCCTTGAAATTTACAGTAATCTTTCGGTGTTGTTAGTTGCCATTTGAGCTTTTTAGATGACGATTTGTACGTCGTATGCCCATTAACGTTAAGACTATAGCCCACTTCATCCCGAAATTTGCCGAATAGGCTGGTAGGCACATTAATTATTCATTGTAGCAGTGCCCAGTGTGAAATTAAAAACAATACTGTTACACAAATGTCAGAATATAACTTGAACGCATTCTGACATATATTATTTGTGTTTTTGTTACTGTAGAAAAAAATTTGAAATTAAAGACTGTTAGCTGATACATTTCAAAAACAGGATTGTCGCAATGAATTTCTATCGTAACATAGGTTCCAAATTACGCGCACGTGCCACAGTGTAAACAATTCAAAATTCGTTCATGTAGCTTTGAAATCCGATATAGTTTACCAGGAATGAGCCAGTTTGCTTTATGTATAGAATAACGCTAATGATTGCGGTGTTTTAGCGACCGAATAAGCATACTTTAACTCAATATATAAACATTGAAAAACTTTTTAATTTGTGATTGTTGATACTTCTGTGACTACCAGCATCTGATAAGTTCTTGAAGTCATGTGATATTGCACAATGTGTCTGATTTCAACAGTGTACGGAGATTTCCGAAGTACCGGTGAAATGGGCTGTATACCTACATTTTTAATCTGCTCCGTACTTAACTTAATCATATTGTTGATATCATTGAAAGTTCCGACTGGTTTGAAAACCAGCTGGATCGAATAAGTAAGAGTATGATAATGGACCTTTGGAAACGGCCGAGCACGACACATACGAAATATTGCAGTCTCCGTTTGATTGAGACTGTTCATGAGCGGTAGTGAAATATGCTAGCTACCGCTCACGCCCCCTAGACCCGGATTGAGCAGAATTCAATATTCATAACAATCAAAAGTACAGAATTGTAACCATCCCGAAGATGGCAAGCATATGGTGGTGGATATAGCAATATTTGTATCTTTATTTCATCCCCTATGTCCAGCGGCGTATGGTCCCAGGATCTAATAAAATTGTATGCCCCGAACATCAGGGTCTTTAAATATTGAAAATTTATCTTCGTTAATACTTAAGTTCCTTCATTTGTCATGTGATTTTCACCAATCTGTGGCGGAATTTGCATATCATTAAATGCTAAGAAGAATTTCGTTTTTCTTAACCCCATCAACCACATTGACATACCTCTGAGGTTGCAATAATGAAGTTGTATGATATGCTAAAGTTAAAAATGAAAAATAAAAAAATGACATTGCAATTGATTTGTTTTTATATTTGAACTTTTGATTCCCCTTTTGCAGGGTCTCACGAGTGACGTAGGAGGAAAAACACATAACATTGCTTTCCGATATACACTCTACAACCCACTCTCCCACCCCACAAACAATACCCCTTACGTTTTTCAAGCGTGGACACCTTTTCAAACCAGCCATAGCTTGACTCCGACACGCCCAACACTCACTCCACTACCTGTGTTACACCCCCATCTCCCACCACACGCATTTAAAATTCAGCCATACCTCACACCATAACCATAACTCCATCCCACCAAATAAAACTAATAAGCTGGAAGGCTTTTGTAACTATCTTAAACAAGTTAGTAGCTATGCCGGAAATGAATGCTCACTATTTTCAATCAAGGGGAGATAACTCAAACAAAGCTAGTCTAAGGGCAACTATTCTTGAATGAGACACTTTATCTAATCATCCGCTGTTAACCTGTGTGCCTGGTGGAGGCATGCCTCCATCCCATCTCTCTCTCTGGTTGCTGTACCCATACAACTTAATACGATGTGGTAACGGGGCGGCACAGACGTTATGGGTCGCAAGAGATATTTTATCATAGTCAATCAAGTGGAGGTTAATTAAAACGTGCTATTCCGACGACAATTTGTTTTCAGGATATAAGTGTATGAAAGTAGATATACAAGTCGACCAGGATATGTAGCCTTCAAGACCCACAGTCAACCAAAATCACGCACAGATGATACAAAGATGAATAAAAGGCAAGGCATATTACATCACAAACATTAAACAGTTGACAATAGGGCTACCACCTTGGAAGGATGAGTGGCAAAAAAGACCTCGGTGTGTTTACACCAGGATCTGTGATGCATTTAACCTCATTCTTAACCTATTGTCTTCCCAATAAAACGTGTAAATAAAGAAAACTCCGGCATGCTATATCCTCTAACAAACTAGGCAGCGTTAATAGGCAATATAAGTATAACACAAAGATGATCAGGTATATATGAATATAAAAATCAAACGCCTAGAAAGCCATAAAGCAAGTACAAATTAAGCCAGAGCAACAAGAGAATAAAACTTGAGGGCCCGACAAGAAAATATTGAAGACAAACATCAACCGTCACCGTCCTCTAAGGATTTAGATTTCATCCTGGTACCTTTTATCATAAGGAAATTATGGATTGGAAACCAAACCGTGATTCAAGGACGGAAGGACGAGCGGACGACGGCAATTCAATGTCTCTCCACTTGACGGAGGACAATTAGCTTGATTCATGCAGATTTTAGATCTGATTGTGGAATTTTGTAATTCATACATCATTTCAAGGTACAACCGTTTGACATTTACGTCTGTTAATACACAATTCTTCGTTGGCATGTTATTAACATTTCCAGGAACTAAATATCGACATTTTAAATGCAAAAAAGAAGACAGATAGCCTAAAAGAATATAAAATGAATACTTCCCTATTGGCCATTAATAATCAATTCGCTACTTCTTTATAGTATGTTTATAGTATGCCTGCAAAAATAATATGCATTGATATAAAACATAATAGGCACGCAATCATGACGTCAATAATATAAAGCTGTTCGAGATATTGTGTTTTTATCTTCTAAATTAATAACGTTTTATTACATTGCTAGAAAAACAATCAATCTTGTTTGTTTTGCTTTTTCTTTTTCTTTTATTTATGTTTTTTTACACTGAATCAATACTATTTCTATTGTTATTTGTGTAAGGTAATAAAGTATAGTATTTATTGATATGTATACTATAATGCGTTCTGAGAAAAGGAAGATCAAGCACAGTGGAATGTGAAATCTCAAGCGTTGTGGAATACTAATAGGTGTGGAATTGACTGGGCGGACATCATGATAAACGTGAGGTTTGGTTCCCCATAGAACTTAGTTTACCCACACACACACCGTCACCCCCCCCCTCCCCCCCCTCCCCTCCCCCCCCCCCCCCCCCATCCACCACTACCAACACCCCGCCACCAGCCCTCCCCTCCCGAGTAGTCAACCCTATTAAGTTTGTGGCGTCGCATATTTATCCGTGCAATTGTTGTTTATTTTGAATGAGAGTTCTATGAATGCAAAATTCCCTGAAGTTTTAATCTTTATCTTGTACTAAGACAAAATGGCAACGTTTTCCAAATATCAACCATAGACTGCATAGAGAACCCGAACTGAACAAAAGGAACAACCTCTTAGCGGAGCGTTTATCACCCGATATTACTATTTCACCATAAGGTGTTGTGTATCACATGTTGGCTTTAATGGTTTGACGGAGAATAAACAAGCCAGCATCCACATATATGAGACAGCAAGAAAACTCTATCTAACCGTTACTGCAACAAGACGATCAAAAATAACCTCCACTCGCATCAATATGGACTTATGTAGGTGTTGGGGGGAAGTCAATAGGCACACACACACACACACACACACACACACGTGAGTGGAAACTATTCGTCTTACACGTAATATGTAACATAAATATAAACACAACAAAAAATAATCGAGGAAAACTGATGCATTTGCAAACACAACATATAGTATTAATGTGCATGCTTTATCCATGTATACGGTATACCATTGACGAAATAACGCATTTTTACAATTATTTATAAAATAAATTATTGTCTTTATTTACTGAAATAAGTTAGCTGTAGTAATCATTTGTAGGCATAAAAAGACACACAATAATCCCGTCTAATTCTACTGAGACCATTCTTCATGAATATCAAGATTATGCAAAAGAAGTTAATCTTCTTAAACCAGGCATGCTGCTACATAATAATTTTATTTAAATATGGTTAAGACGTCTTGTAGAGCTTCCTGTTGTCACCGGTATGCCTGTTATGTCCTAAAACGAGATTTGCCTAGAAGTTATATTTGATTCGCAGATTGTGTTATTTTTCAATGCGTCGAATTTTAAATTGAAATAATTGGTATGTACACTTGTTCAACTTCCTTCTTGTTTCTATGACATTCTTCTGTTTAATTGTTGGTATTTTATAACATGCATTTAGTTCTAGTGCTTTTTCCAGTACTTTTTTAAATACAGTTTTATTTAAAAATTACAGTGTAACAGTTACACAGGAACATATTTAAAACAATCTGCCTTTATTCCTTATTAACATTGCCATTCATGTTCGTCGTTTTGCATGTTTTTGGGTTTACTATGTTCTGTGAAAGCTAAATGTCCTGTTCGACTTTTATAATTGCTTGTACAAAGATATTAACTATTAGCACAAAGAACCTTTATTGCTCTTTTAAAAGTGACATCAGAGAGCAGCAACGAACCACCCTGAATTTGATTATAGCAACAAAAGAATGAACTTGAAAATACTCCTGCTAAGGATACAAGCTAATAACGGAGAGTCACTATGGGAGATATATGCTACCATGGTTCTTCGTACTTGACTATACATACTTCGATCGCTGGTTATGCAAACATGTTCGTGACCTAGACATATGACCAGTCCATCAACATTAGACGAGTTCCACAATGATAAAGTTAACTCCCAATAACGAAGTAGAGTAGAAAATTTTAACAGTCGTACTTGATAAAAAGTCCATAAACAAATGCATTCTTTCAGAAATTGAGACTGCTTCTTTTCTTGATTTAGATCTCTCGATTGAAAATGGTAAAATAATTAGCAAAATTTATGACAAGAGAGATGATTTTAATTTTGACATTGTTAACTATCCCCACTTGGATGGGGATGTGTCCCGAGCAACTTCTTATGGGGTGTATCTGTCTCAACTTATTCGTTTTTCTAGAGCTTGTACTCGAGTTGAGGACTTTAATATTCGTAATCTTTGTATAACTAAAAAGTTACTCAATCAGGGTTACCGTTACCATAAACTTCGTAAAACCTTTGCAAAATTTTATTATCGTAACCCTGATCTTCTTTCCAAATATAAATGTAATTTAAGGACTCTTCTGCGACAAGGACTATCACAACCTGACTTCTATGGTGATGTGATTAGATCCTTGTCGCAGAAGATTCCTTACAGTACTTTTATACTTTGGAAAGAAGATCAGGGTTACGATAATAACATTTTGCAAAGGTTTACGAAGCTTTATGGTAACGGTAACCCTGACTTGAGCCTAGCTTTCTCAGTTATACAAACATTACGAATATTAAAGATTCTCAACGTCGAGTACAAGCTCTAGAAAAACGAATTTCTTGAGACACATAGACCCAATAAGATGTTGCTCGGGAAACATCCCTATCTAAATGGGGATAATTAACAATATCAAAATTAAAATCATCTCTCTTGTCATAGATTTTGCTAATGATTTCACCATTTTCAATGGAGAGATGTAAATCGAGAACTGAAGCGTTAATATAAGAACTGTTATGTTTGTTAAG
>JAWPHD010009561.1:0-102424 GCA_037043455.1 Cyrtodaria siliqua
CAGAAAGTAAAACAATTTGCTTTGAACTACATATTTTTTTTAATAAAAACGACTTTCAAATTTGCATGTTATGTAGAAAAACTAAAGAAACGCTGATAGTTCAAAAAAGTAATCAAGATTATGTTCTTTAAACATTAACAATGTCGGTCTCTGGAACTGGTGGCAAGCACAGACGTATATCTTTACAGTATTTGTCAATGTAGACGTTTTAAAACTATTAGATGAACGTAATTTTTAGTAGCAATATGCTTTGTAAGACTGAGCTATGCATTTTAACTAAATTTTATATATTTTGTATATTTTTTTTATCATAATTTTAGATCTGCTGTAGATTTAACCATGTTTTAGCAATAGCTGGCTTTAACACTGTTTTATAGGTGAAGCAAGATAGCTTTTAAATATAAATTAGCAATATCATTTATTAGTCGATCTGTATTCATTGAAGAAATATTGTTATCTTTTTAAATATGCGATATAACGCCATGTAACTCAAATTCTATGCATTTTATTATGAGATTTAACTTCACTTTATGGTTAGGTGGGCCCCGTGTGGTTACGGGGCAAAGAATAGGGCCACTGCAGATCCCATTGGAGGGGAAGGCAGAACCCCCCCCCCCACCCCCCCAAATTCATGTTCATTTTATCATTTTTTGTTCATGCTCATTAAAGGTCTTCATCATGACCCCTGCATTGTTTCAGGTGCCATCTCGCTCGTATCACTAGAGCAGTGGCAGAAAAACTGTAACGTGGCTCCAGCGTAAATGGAGTGTCTACAATAGAATTTGCAGCAACTCTGCAGTTCAGGGTGAGAAGGTTCTAAGCCCGTTCTCCATATTTTATCTTGATGTACATGGAGGATGAGCCTGGCATGTTCATGCCTGTTAGGCGCCATATAACCTTTCATGTGTTGGTGCGCCTTAAAACCCCAATTCAATTTAATTCCATGGTAATGTGGACCACAATTATACAATAACGGTTGTGATTTCTGTGTGACCTCCATGAGCCTATATTCTTGTACTTCTCGCAGCTATATGTTGGACTTCCATGACTTGTCACAATTATATGTCTGTGACTTATACGTGACCTCCATTGCCTTATATGCTGGGACTAATCACAATCATATATGACTTCCATGACTTCTCACAATTATATGTCTGTGACTTATATATGACCTCCATTGCCTTATATGCTGGGACTAATCACAATCATATATGACTTCCATGACTTGTCACAAATTTTATATGTTTGTGATTTATATATGACCTCCATTCTGATATTTATCACAATTGTATAAATGTGATATATATGTGACAGTATATATGTATTATCACAATTATATGTGTGTGATTTACATGTGACTTCCATGACATTATATTCTGGTACTTGTCAACATTATATGTGTATCACTTATAGGTGACTTCCATGACATTATATTCTGGTACTTATCACAATTATATGTCTATCACTTATATGTGACGTCCATGACATTATATTCTGGTACTTGTGACAAGTATATGATTATCACTTATATGTGACATCCATGACATTATATTCTGGTACTTGTCACAAGTATATGTGTATCACTTGTATGTGACTTCCATGACATTATATTCTGGTACTTGTCACAATTCTATGTGTGTCACATAGATGTGACTTCCATGACACTTATCACAGATATATGTGTATCACTTATATGTGACTTACATGACATTATATTCTGCAATAGAACTTGCAGCAACTCTGCAGTTCAGGGTGAGAGGTTCTAGGCCCGTTCTCCATATTTTATCTCGATGTACATGGAGGATGAGCCTGGCATGTTCATTCCTGTTAGGCGCCATATAACCTTTCATGTGTTGGTGCGCCTTAAAACTCAAATTCAGTTCATATTCTGGTACTTGTCACAATTCTATGTGTGTCCCATAGATGTGACTTTCATGACATTATATGCTGGCACTTATCACAGATATGCCCCGTGTGATTCCGGGGGCCCCGTTTGGTTACGGGGCAAAGAATAGGGTCACTGCAGATCCCATTGGAGGGGAAGGCAGAGACCTCCTTGATAAAACTCAAATTCAGTTCATATTCTGGTACTTGTCACAATTCTATGTGTGTCCCATAGATGTGACTTTCATGACATTATATTCTGGCACTTATCACAGATATGCCCCGTGTGATTCCGGGGGCCCCTTTTGGTTACGGGGCAAAGAATAGGGCCACTGCAGATCCCATTGGAGGGGAAGGCAGAGGGGTAGAACCCCCCCCCCCCCCCCCCCCCCCCAATTCATGTTCATTTTATCATTTTTTGTTCATGCTCATTAAAGGTCTTCATCATGACCCCTGCATTGTTTCAGGTGCCATCTCGCTCATATCACTAGAGCAGTGGCAGAAAAACTATAACATGGCTCCAGCGTAAATGAAGTGTCTACAATAGAACTGTCTACAATAGAATTTGCAGCAACTCTGCAGTTCAGAGTGAGAAGGTTCTAGGCCCGTTCTCTATAATTTATCTTGATGTACATGAAGGATGAGCCTGGCATGTTCATTCCTGTCAGGTGCCATATAACCTTTCATGTGTTGGTGCGCCTTAAAACCCCAAGTTATATATGACTTCCATGACATTATATTCTGGTACTTGTCACAAGTATATGTTTGTGATTAACATGCAGTCTCCATGACATTTCAGTCTTGTATTTGCTAAAATTGTGTTTGATGTTTAACCCTTAACCCGCTAATCACAACTATAATAGCCTTTGCATCTATTGTAAACCCAGATCAGCCTGTGAGTTACTCGCAGGCTGATCAGGGTTTACAATGTCTGGCTGCTTATCAGTCATTTTCCCCCAAAACACCACTTTCCCGGGGGCCCCCGTTTGGTCAAGGGGCAAAGAATAGGGCAACTGCAGATCCCTTTGGAGGGGTAGGCAGAGGGGTAGAAACCCCCCAAATTCATGTTTATTTTATCATTTTTTGTTAATGTTCATTAAAGGTCTTCATCATGATCCCTGCATTGTTTCAGGTGCTATCTCGATCGCATCAAAACAGCAGTGGCAGAAAAATAATAACGTGGCTCCAGCGTAAATGGAGTTTCTACGATAGAATTTGCAGCAACTCTGCAGTTCAGGGTGAGAAGATTCTAGGCCCATTTTCCATATTTTATCTCGATGTACATGGAAGATGAGCCTGGAATGTTCATGCCTGTTAGGCGCCATATAACCTTTTCATGTGTTGGTGCGCCTTAAAACCCCAATTCAATTCAATTCCAAAACACCCCTTTGTCACATAAATGGAATGGTCTTAATTAAAAAAAAAAAAGAACAGTCCATTATATATATGTAGTGGGTTACGGGTTAATGGCTATGTAATACACACTGTATGACAGTTCCAATGTCATATATACAGGGTTTCATAATAAGCAATTCAGACCTTTTATTGAACAGCTTAAGAGTCTGCGTGTGGTTGCCGGGGTAGAATACAACCACTGCAATCTCACAAACACACTGTCACGTGCAGAGGGGTATGACCCCCCATTTATATTCATTTTGTCATTTTTTATCATGCTCATCTAAGGTCTTTATCATGACAGCATTTATGCAAACGTTGAAACGTGGCTTCATCGCAAATGGAGTGTCTACTATAGAATTTGCAGCAACTCTGCAGTTCTGCAGGTAAAAAGGTTCTAGGCCCATTCTCCATATTTTATCTTGATCTAATTGGAGGATGAGCCTGGCACATTCATTCCTGTTAGGCGCCCTATAGCCTTTCATATATTGGTGCGCCGTAAATCCCAATTCAATTCAATGAACTTCTTAGAGACTAAAATGTATGCATGCTACCCACTAGCTCCTAGAGTGTTTAGATTTTTAATCTTTAAGCTAATATTTTAATGTATAAAAATGTGTATGTATAGATATATCATAACAAGTCATATTTATCTGATCACCTTATAGTCACATGTAATATTAATAATAAAAAATACTGACATTTTAATTATTGTTTGTAAGGTTTTTAAAGTCAGTTATAATGCACTAAAATGCTGAATGTTTTTAATTTAATTTCAGTATCTAACATTCTAACATAGTTCATTAAAATAGCGTAAATGGAGTGCCTACAATAGAATTTGCTGCAACTCTGCAGTTCTGCAGGTGAGAAGGTTCTAGGCCCATTCTCCATATTGTATCTCGATGTACATGGAGGATGAGCCTGGCATGTTCATTCCTGTTAGGCGCCATATAACCTTTCATGTGTTGGTGCACCTTAAAATCCCAATTCAATTCAATTCATTAAAATAGTCATTGCTGATTGGTCATTGAGGTAGCTTTATAATTCCTATCAAGACTTCTGGCGTCACATTCTTCAACCGTTGGACATCATTTTAAACAATTTGAAACATCAGAAAACATCCAAAACAACGATTACATTGTTTTAAATCAACGCTACTTTCATACAAACAAATTGAAATTGTTAAGAACAGGTTAGAGTTGTAGATTTTCTTCACTTGATGCTGAGAGATGGGCATACATTAGTTGTGAGAATTGTTTGTATTATGTTCAATCTCTCAAAAAATATGTGTATGAAATACATACAAATCCATGTCGGATAAGAAATTAAATATTTTCAGTGGGTTTATATTGTGCGAGAACAAAACCTGGTGTTTGGGACTTGAAACATATTCAAGTCCCGGACACCAGGTATTGATCTTAAATATAAACCTGCGGGAATTATTTTATTTCTAAAATAACAGGCTAGATTTTACATGCAACATAAAGTATGGAGCATCTCTTCTATGGGTTACCCCCCGTGTGGTTGCCTGGGTAGAATACAACCACTGCACAGCCCACTAGAGGCAGAGGGGGAGGACACCCACTCCCCACCCCACCTTTCATGTTCATTTTGTAATTTTTTATCATGCTCATTCAAGGTCTTCATCATTACACCACGTATGCAAACTTGGAAACATGGCTCCATCGTAAATGCAGTGTCTGCTATAGAGGATGAGCCTGGCATGTTCACTCCTGTTAGGTGCCATAAAACCTTTCATGTGTCGGTGCGCCGTAAAACCCAATTCAGTTTAATTCTGCTATGTGTTACAATAAGCATGGGCTGGCTGTAAATGATTAAACTGAGTGTATAACTTTAACCTTGTTTGTTCCAATCTCTCCTAGAGGCCATTGACCTCTGTCACTGTCTAAAACATTAGCCTGCGATCACGATAATTTGTCACATGACCATAGCTAAAATATCAAAATGGCGAACAGCACTTCAACAAGGTGACACCACCAACTATCGGCTGCTGATTGACACGTAAACAGTCGAAAGAAACGGGACTTATTTTCTACATTTTGATATATATTAAAGTTAGTAATTTAATTTATCTATATGATACTGGAAAGTGCTGGTAAACAAAATGCTGTACTGTAACCCTATGGGAACGATTTGGTTGTGCGTATTTTGAATGTTGTGACGGACGAGTTACATGCCAAAGTACAAACCTTTATTCTACCGCAATATAATTCTGAGCATAATTTACTGTATATTTAAAACATTCAACTGAAAAAAAAAATTCTTTTGTAATTAAGCATTTCATATAAAGTTAATTCAGAAAAATATAAGTGCAATCAAGAAATGTTGCATTTCCACCGTTTTTTATCGTTTGCCAAGATTCTTGGTATTTGATGGACGTTGACGGAGGTGTATGTGTATGCAAGGAAGGACAACTCTGGGTAGAGATTGTGTTTGTTCATCAGCTAAATTAATGTTTCATAAACATTTTAAAATGGATAAAAAAATATAAACATTATCATGTCCATCATTTATAGAATCATACTCTCAAATTTACTCATTGTTAAAAGAATAAATAATTGGTAAGGGCCATATATATTAATCATTGCTTTGGTTTATTTTCTAAGCAAATTTTCCATGTTAATTTTTATACAAATATATATATATGATATATATTATAAAAGTATTAAACAAAATACACAAAATGATAAAAGTATAAATATGTTGTGGTCATTTTCTCCCAGTAGCTATGCATGCAGGTGGTGCAAAAGTTAACGTCGATGGACGAAGAGTGATCCCAATAGATCACCGTGATCTAAAACAACAGTGTAAAAAGTAGGTCAATGTCATTTATATTGACCTGATATGGGTAGGTATTGCTGTCATACAGCAGGTATGATAGTAACCCAGTTTGGACACTAAAACCGGGCTATCTACCGGCTGCAAATTTCTTGCTTTTCCGGCTGTTTTTGACGATTTCCTACCAGAAATGTTTATAAAAGTAATTATACGTGTGTTATTTATTGTCAAATGCCCCCAAAAATAACAATTTAAAAACAGTTTAAACCAATCTACAGAGGAAGATTGTTTTCGAATATACGGCTTGAAAACGGTACAGTAAATTAGTGCACATAAACAAACAGTGTTTTTCGACTTAAGATATTGTAAACTGTTGTGCTTCTACTGTTTTTACTGTTGTTGATGTTGCTGTTGCTGCTGCTGATGATGCTGTTACTGCTGCTGATGATGATGTTGATAATGATGGTGCTTATCTGCTGCTAACATTTTTGCTGCTGCTATTGATGCTGCTGCTGCTGATGATTAGGATTATCTGCTGCTAGTGTGTTTGCTGCTGCTACTGCTGATGCTTATCTGCTGCTAATGTTTTTGCTGCTGCTGCTGCTGATGATGATGATGATGCTTATCTGCTGCAACTGCTGCTGCTGATGATGCTGCCTTTTTTGCTGCTGCTAGTGCTGCTGCTGCTGCTGATGATGATGATGCTTATCTGCTGCTACTGTTTTTGCTGCTGCTGCTGTTGATGATGATGCTTATCTGCTGCTACTGTTTTCGCTACTGCTGCTGCTGCTGCTGCTGCTGCTGATGATGATGATGATGATTCTTATCTGCTCTACTGGTTTTGTTGCTACTGGTGATACTGCTACTGTTTTTGCTTCTGCTGCTGCTGCTGCTGTTGCTGATGCTTATCTGCTGCAACTGTTTTTCTGCTGCTACTTCTGCTGATGATGATGCTGCTTATCTGCTGCTTCTCTTGTTGCTGATGCTGCTGCTGCTGATGATGATGATGCTTATGTGCTGCTACTATTTTTGCTGTTTTGTTGCTGCTGCTGCTGCTGATGATGATGATGCTTATCTGCTGCTACTGTTTTTGCTGCTGCTGCTGCTGCTGATGATGATGATGATGATGTTGTTGATGATGTTTATCTGCTGCTACTGTTTTGATGCTGCTGCTGCTGATGTTGCTGTTGCTGCTGCTGCTGATGATGATGATGATGGTGATATTTTATGATGATGATGATCCTTGAGACAGTGATGTTATGCTGCTGCTGCTGAGTTGATTGTGATGCTGAATATGGAGACTGGTGAAGGTGGTGTTGTGGTTGTGGAAATGCTGCAGGTGATGATGATGATGCTGATGCTTATCTGCTGCTAATATTTTCGCTACTGCTGCTGCTGCTGATGATGATGATGATGATGATGATTCTTATCTGCTGCTACTGTCTTTGTTGCTGCTGGTGATACTGCTACTGTTTTTGCTGCTGCTGCTACTGTTGCTGATAATGATGATGCTAATCGGCTGCTACTGTTTTTGCTGCTGCTACTGCTGCTGCTGATGATGATGATGATAATGCGTATCTGCTGCTACTCTTTTTGCTGCTGCTACTGCTGCTGCTGATGATGATGATGCTTATCTGCTGCTACTGTTTTTGCTCCTCCTGTTGCTGTTGTAGCTGCTGCTGCTGATGATGATGAGGATGCTTATCTGTTGCTACTGTTTTTGCTGCTGCTGCTGTTGTAGTTACTGCGGCTGCCGCTGCTGCTGCTGCTGATGATGATTATGATGATACTTATCTACTGCTACTGTTGCTGCTGCTGCTGCTGCTGATGATGATGATGATGATGATGATTATCTACTGCTAATGTTTTTGCTGCTGCTACTGCTGCTGCTGCTGATGATGATGATGCTTATCTGCTGCTACTCTTTTTGCTGCTGCTACTGCTGCTGCTGCTGCTGCTGATGATGATGATGCTTATCTGCTGCTACTGTTTTTCTCCTCCTGTTGCTGTTGTAGCTGCTTCTGCTGATGATGATGAGGATGCTTATCTGTTGCTACTGTTTTTGCTGCTGCTGCTGTTGTAGTTACTGCGGCTGCCGCCGCTGCTGCTGCTGCTGATGATTATGATGATACTTATCTACTGCTACTGTTTTTGCTGTTGATGTTGCTGTTGCTGCTGCTGTTGTTGCTGCTGCTGCTGCTGATGATGATGATGACGATGATTATGATGATACTTATCTACTGCTACTGTTTTTGCTGTTGTTGTTGCTGTTGCTGCTGCTGATGTTGCTGCTGATGTTGCTGCTGCTGCTGCTGATGATGATGATGATGATGATGGTGATATTTTATGATGATGATGATCCTTGAGACAGTGATGTTATGCTGCAGCTGCTGAGATGATTGTGATACTGAATATGGAGACTAGTGAAGGTGGTATTGTGGTTGTGGAAATGCTGCAGTTGATGATGATGATGATAATACTGCTGCTGCTGTTGCTGCTACGGCTGCTCCTACTGGAGATGCGGCTGCTGCTGCTTATAACAATATGCTGTTGCTACTGCTGCTGCTATTGCTGCTAAGGATTATGATGATGATGATGATGATGGAGACTGTGTTGATGTTGTGGAAATGATTCTGCTGCTTCTGCTGCTGCTGCTGCTGCTGCTGCTGCTGCTACTCCTCTGATGATGTTGTTGTTGCTGTTGCTGCTGTTGTTGCTGCTGCTCCTGCTGAGATGATAATGATGATCTAATATATTTATGAGGAGTCTGAAGATGGGTAAAACATCCTTACAGAATATGCATGTATATATACAAACATCGTCGATTTCTGTATGCTACCGGGTTTGCTACCTGATCCTGGTAGATAAGTAAACTTAACTTAGGATTTGCATGCATGCCACACTTTTATATATATAAGGATTAAATAAACACGTCGCTTATTTATGTATTCAACCGGGCTTGCTACCGGATCTTATATATTGGAATTGGGCAGATATGTAAACTGAAATTAAGGAGTGCATGTCACAAATATAGACGTATAAAAGGAGAATCTAGAAACACTCCCTACTTGTGTATAAAATAGGGTTTTCAACGGGGCCACACATATAGATAAAATAATAAAATACAAACACTTTATATGGTTAAAATCACTATCGGGTTTGCATGAATGCAGAATTTATAGATATAGCAGAATGCTACAGGATGTTATATATTGATACATGTTAGATTTGTAAACTCACTTTAGGGATTGCAATCATATGTGACACATATAGATATGGGCCACACTTAAAAATATAGTGTTTGCCCTTTCACGATCGACACGAAAATATGGCCCTATCAAGTATGTTTTTCCCATTCTAAGAACATCTTTACTGCACCCCGTAGTACCTTAATTAGGCAAGACAGATAAAAATATCGGACAGGGAAAGCAGCATTCAAGGACGACAGTCAACCATAAAACACAAAAACAAACACGCAGACAAACGAGAAGGCAAAAGTAATAAAACATGCAAGCGACATCACAAACACAAAAGGGTTGACAATAGGGCTACCGCCTTGGAACGGTCAGTGGCAACAAAGGCCACTGGGGGTTTAAACCGGTTTTAGGGAGCACCAAACCTCACTCTTACCCTACTGTCATCCCATTAAAACAGGACAGTGTAAATAAAGAAATCCCCGCCATGAACTAATCTCTGACCAACAAGGCAGCATCAATAGGCAATATAAGTAAAACACAAATATGCTCGTGTAAATATAATACAAAAAACAATAGCCTAGAAAGCCACAATGAAGGTACTCAATGACTTGACAGAAGCCAGAGCAACAAGAGAATAAACCATTAAGGGCACGACAGGAAAGATCATAGACAAACATCAAACGCCACCGTCCCAATGGGATTTAGGTAGGCGTCATCATAGGGTCATCATAGGGTCCACAGCCCATCGGTCATCGTACAATTAAAGAGGAAAGCATAGTGGCGAACTGTAAAAGGGTCCACCACCAAGCATGCAGTACGTTGCAAAATTATAGGGTCATAACCTCTTTTGATAAACTTTGTAACAAGTTTAACAAAGATAGTATAAAAGTGATCATGACCAAGAATCTTTATTCGAAGTTTATAAATCACATCACCATAGAAGTCAGGTTGTGATAGTCCTTGTCGCAGAAGAGTCCTTAAATTACTTTTATATTTGGAAAGAAGATCAGGGTTACGATAATAATTTTTTGCAAAGGTTTTACGAAGTTTATGGTAACGATAACCCTGATTGAGTAGCTTTTTAGTTATACAAAGATTACGAATTTATTAAAGTCCTCAACTCGAGTACAAGCTCTTGAAAAACGAATAAGTTGAGACACATATACCCCATAAGAAGTTGCTCGGGGAACATCCCCATCCAAGTGGGTGTAATTAACAATGTCAAAATTAAAATCATCTCTCTTGTCATAGATTTTGCTAATTATTTGACCATTTTCAATCGAGAGATCTAAATCAAGAAAAGAAGCGTTATTATCAGATATATTACCTTTATTAAGCTGAAGTTCTTTAGGATAAATATTATGAACCATAGTTGGAAAGAAAGGGTTGTCAATGTTCAGTATGTCATCCAGATACCGAGAGATGTCATTAAAAGCTTCAATAACATCTGCCTGGGTATCTGGTGAAAGACTCAACATGAAATCCCTTTCATAGCAAAATAAAAACAAATCTGCGACAAGTGGTGCATAGTTCGTACCCATAGGGATACCAACAATTTGTCTATAAACTGTGGTACCATACCTGAAGAAAATATTATCTAATAGAAAGATGAGTGCTTCACAAACTTCATAGCAAGTCCACATAGTATAGATGTGACGGAAAGCCGCCAGTTCTACGATGTGTAACATACATTGTACACGCTTGCGTTTTAAATGCTTCTGTTTATAATTTTTCATTTGCATATTGCATTGAATGCATGTGTTAAAAGCTCTACTTTAATGTTACAGCCATTTTTCTTGTTGCTCTATTTGTATTTCAAGTCAACACTGGTGATAATAGTCATATATTCTGCCAACATGGCTAAAACAATTAAAAAAGTCAATATGTTTAAACATTTTTAACGATTGTTTCATATATTAATCATGCCAATTAATTAAGTTGATCAATGAAAATACCATTGTTTTTCTTTTCATTTTATTAAATTTTGCTTTTTAACAAATAAAATAAAATATGTGCCTCCCAGCATACCTAAAATTTGAAATTAGGGTCGGGAAAGTGCAAACAGTCCTAGTCAGATCAGTGGTTCTAAAACAATGTTCAATGTTTTATCGATTTTCATAAATACATGGATGATGCCATATATTGATACTGGGTATATGGGTTAAATAGAGTTTAGGTTTGCATATCTATCTGACACCGTTATTAGAAGAACATACTTACACCGCTCATTTCGGTATTCTACCGGGCTTGCTACCGGATCTTATATATTGATACCGGGTAGATGGGTTAACAGAGTTTAGGGTCTGCATATCTATCTGACACATACATATATTAGTAAAACATACTTACACAGCCTACTTTGGTATTTTACTATGCTTTATACCCATATTTGGGTATTCGATCGGGCTTCCTACCGGGTTATATATATTTATTATATATATTATATAGTAAGCGGGAGAGGTCACTACTTGCTTTGCACACGTACAGATATAAGGGTATAAGGGAAATCAAGCATTCCATATTTTGGTTTTCGACCGGGCTTGCTACCGAATCATATATATTTATACCGAGTAAACGGGAGAGGTCCCTATTGGCTTTACTCACTTACAGGTATAAGGGAAATCAAGCACTCCATATTTGGGTATTCGACCGGGCTTGCTACCGGATGATATTTATTTATACCGAGTAGACGGGAGAGGTCCCTATTGGCTTTGCTCACTTACAGGTGTAAGAGAAATCAAGCACCCCGTTTTGGGGTATTCGACCGGGCTTGCTACCGGATCATATATATTTATACCGAGTAGACTGGATAGGTTACTACTGGCTTTGCTCAAGTACAGGTATAAAGGAAATAATTTGGGTATTTGACCAGGCTTGCTACCGGATAATAAATATGTATACCGAGTACACGGGCGAGGTCACTATTGGCTTTGCTCACTTATTGTAGTAATAATAAGAAGAACAATAATAATAATTGAAATCCGAAAGGATATTATTTTCCAATAACTAATCATTACAAAAGTTTTAAATTGTGTGTAAGTAAATGGAAATATCATGTTGTAACGTTTTTATTTTTATTTTTTGACATAAAATATATGCAATTATTGTATATACACATCTGCATTATCTATGCATTGTCTTAAAGTTTGGTTTTGCTTTGTGTTTCAGAATAAACAATACACAATATATACTCAGTTGCATTGTATATGCAAAAACATTTGGTTATGTTTGATTGTGCTATGATATATGCAATGAAATAGATTCACTTGAATTATATCCTAGACGATACGTTGTGCAACGCCACATGTAGTTTGTTGTAATCGTCATGATGAGTTATGTATTATTTGTTTGTTTAGTGCTTGAAATCTTTATCAGATGATATATATAAATATATATATATATAAACTGAAAACATGATAGTTACATATTGCATTTAAATACATGTCTTTATATGTTTATAGTCATGTGTATGAACATTATATAAAACAATATTCATAATTCGTAAAATAGAAATGTAAAATAAAATAAAATACAAATATTTACAAAGATGCAATGTCCATGGAATGTGAATTTTAATCTCACGTGGGCTTACTCATATTGTGTATTACATAGTGAAAGACTGTGTGTATAAAATAGATGATTAAATGATATGAAAATATTCATACCATCTTCTCCATATGTACATTTGTTTATGTTGTTTCATTTCGTATTACCTGTCATTGTATTGTGTTAACTATTTGTATCCTCACAGGCCTTAAGGCCTATTGGAATTTTGAATAAAACATATACTAATATCTTTATTTCAAGAGGATAACATATTTGGCTACATATGGTCCTCAGACAAAATATAATATGTTTACAGTTTATACAAACATAATTAAAACAATGGAACAAAAATAATAAAATGTCTAGAAACTTCATGATTTTCCTAAAAGGCTTGTATTTGAGATAGTCATTGATTAAAGTGGGTACATCAGGCTTTTCATATGGGTCTAGGGTCCGAGTGGTATATTTGTGCCTTAAAATACATCCGTATTTTTTAAAAATAAATATGATAATTTCGGTTTTAACTATTTCATTATTGCAACAAAAACTCTAATATTGCAATAAAGGATGTTTCACTTAAGACCTTATGTTTATTGACATTAAAAGTAATGTCAAAGGTTTTAACTACCCGTTACGACCTTTATGCACACATATGTTTGTAATTGACAATGTGTTGTATGTACAATGCATGCACATGTGCGTGCGTGCGTGCGTGCATGTCATGTATGAATGTATGCATGTATGCATGCATGTATGTATGTGACCCTTTAATACTGGGGCCTCGATATGCACACGCCAATCTACCAGATATTAATATCTAAGATTCGGTAGTTAGCCCGGTGGAATTCACTAATAGGGAACTCTCCTGTGTACTCTGTATAAATATATCATATCAGGTAGCAAGCCCGGTAGAATACATAAATATGGAGTACTTCACTTCCCTTATATCTATAAGTGTGCAAACGCACACATAGTGAACTCTCCTGTATAAATATATCAGATCAGGTAGCAAGCCCGGTAGAATGCCCAAATACAGAGTGCTTCATTTCCCTTGTATATATTAGTGCGCAAACGTACTAATATGTACTCTCCTGTGTACTCTGTATAAATAGATAAGATTAGATAGCAAACCAGGTAGAATACCCAAATATGGAGTGCTTCACTTCCCTTATATCTAATAGTGCGCAAACGATCTAATAGTAAACTCTCCTGTATACTCTGTATAAATAGAAAAGATCAGGTAGCAAGCCCTGTAGAATACCCAAATATGGAGTGCTTCATTTCCCTTATATCTATAAGTGTGCAAACACACTAATAGTGAACTCTCCTGTGTACGCTGTATAAATATATCAAATCAGGTAGCAAACCGGGTAGAATACCCAAATATGGAGTGCTTCATTTCCCTTATATCTATAAGTGTGAACGCACTAATAGTGAACTCTCCTGTGTACTCTGTGTACATATATATAAGATAAATGTAGACGATAAACTCATTTAATCGACTAGCCGGTATCAATACATACTATTCGTTATCAAACCTGATGGAATACCAAAGTAGGCGGTTCGAATGTATATATGTCTATATTGATATCTGATATCAATATATAAGATCCGGTAGCAAGCCCGGTAGCAAAATGAGATATAGGGTCCTATAGAAACCACAGCGTCCGAACGCAATGGCATCGCAGGTCCGCACTGTACTGTAAACAAGGAATTAATTATACAATGAACGAGACAAAATACAACAGAAAGGGTGGTGAAGACAGGGTTATCGACTTGGAACGGTCAGTAGACAATAAGGCCTACAGGTTAGCTTGAATCGATTTTATGTGTACACAATCATTGCTATTATCCTGTCTTCAGCGCCCAAATAGACAGTGTAAACAAAACTACATCCCATCAAAAGGAATTCTCTAACAATAAAGTCCACATCCAGAGAAAATAACAAAAGAAACACTAAGATGTTGTTGTAAAGCTATATAAAATATAAAATAAGAAACATCTCAGGATGTATCCAGAATTGTACTGAACAATCACAGCAGTTGCAGCCAAAGGGAAAAACAATCTAGGGTACGACCGACCAGAAAATCCAAGGGACGAAAGCTCATGTACCTACCTCCCTTGGTCGGGGTTTCAGTAGGTGCAATCATAGAGTCCCAAGAGGATGTCCAGTCATCGCACAAGGGAAAAGTGAAGCGTAGTGACTGACTGTCGAGGGGTCAATCACTAAACATGCAGACTGCCAGTGCGTTGTATACTAATACCAAACTAGGCGGTATATGTTTTTCTAATATATATATGTGTCAGATATATGTATGCATACCCTAAACTTAGTTAACCCATATACCCGGTATCAATATATAATATCCGGTAGCAAGCCCGCTAGAATACCAAACTAGGCGGTGTATGTTTTTCTTATATCTATATGTGTCAGATATATATGCATACCCTAAACTCAGTTAACCCATATTTACCCGGTATCAATATATACTATCCGGTAGCAAGCCCGGTAGAATACACAAATATGGAATACTTCACTTCCCTTATATCTATAAGTGTGCAAACGCACACATAGTGAACTCTCCTGTATAAATATATCAGATCAGGTAGCAAGCCCGGTAGAATGCCAACATATAGAGTGCTTCATTTCCCTTGTATCTATTAGTGCGCAAACGTACTAATATGTACTCTCCTGTGTACTCTGTATAAATAGATAAGATTAGATAGCAAGCCCAGTCGAATACCCAAATATGGGGTGCTTGATTTCCATTATATCTATAAGTGAGCGAAGCCAATAGTGACCTCTCCTGTCTACTCATTATAAATATATATGATCCGGTAGCAAGCCTGGTCGAATACACAAATATGGTGTGATTGATTTCCCTTATACCTGTATGTGAGCAAAGTCAATAGTGACCTCTCCTGTCTACTCATTATAAATATATATGATCCGGTAGCAAGCCTGGTCGAATACACAAACATGGAGTGCTTGATTTCCATTATATATATAGTTGAACAAGGCCAATAATGACCTCTCCCATCTACCTTTATAGATAAAGGTGTAATGAATATAATACACTGGAATGCACCAAAAAAAAATATTTTCACAGAGTTTCCTCAGCCGTTTTAGAAAGTTCCTGGGCCCATTTTGATGGAGGGTTTCTCTGTTTTATGAAATAATATGAAAGCCACATAGTAATAAAACTAGACTAATTAAACTGTATATAATTGATTGGGGGGGGGGGGGGGGCAACAACATTCACGTGGAATGATGCACATGTATACAGTTGCGTAAAAAAGCAGTTGTTAAAATACTTTTCAATGAAATAGTTATCGCACGCACGCTCGGCACGCACGCACGCACGCACGCAGCCACTCACGCACGATTACACACACCCACCCACACTAGCAATTTAAAATAAAAACATAAAATTAAAACTTGAACTTATTGTTTTACGCGAGCTATTAGCGCATCAGACATGATGCATGAAAAATTCAATAAATCGTTTTCATATAAAAATAGAAAGAAAAAAAAATAAGTATGAATAGAAATATTAAACAATCAAATAATCATATCTCAAATATGGAATAGAGAATAGTATAACATCTAGTATTAACATGTGTCCAGTTTGTTTTCGATTGAATCATAAATATATGTTGATACACATATTGTGTATCAACATATATTTATGATTCAATCGATTGATCCAAATATAAGATGCTTGATTTACTTGATTGTCGTTTTTAGCGACACAAAGTCTTATGAAATCATAAAAACTATATATGTTAAGTGCATAAGAAACTTGCATACAAAGAGTATTGTTGTGAGTATGATAGGGTCTAAATAGGTCAATACTATTATGCAAACATGAACTAATCATAAAAACTATATATGTTAAGTGCATAAGAAACTTGCATACAAAGAGTATTGTTGTGTGTATGATAGGATCTAAATAGGTCAATACTATTATGCAAACATGAACTAATATAAATACAATAAAACATCAATGTTTTAAGGTTCAGTGGATCAGCTTGTATGTTTAGTCTGCTGGACTGGATAACATTGATTGCATACTTTCATATATATAATACAATAAAACCTCAATGTTTGACGGTTTAGTGGATCAGCTTGTATGTTTCGTCTGCTGGCCTAGATAACATTGATTACCTTACATACATTTTCGGTATATTGTCTTAAAAGAATGAATTCTCAATTGAAAACACCATTGCTAACAGCTCAGGAGATCAGCGTTTACGTTTCGTCAACTGGGCTTGATTACAAGGAGGTTAATTTATAAAGAACTGTTATAAAACATATACTTAGTTATACTTAGTTCAAATCTAGTTTTTAGATAGTATGATTGTAAACCTACGTAAAGAGTTGCTGTCTTAGGCTAAATCACACATAAACATACTATAGTTAGGAATGGTGGTTTAACCAATACTAAGTAGAATGCAATGGCCCATTCGTGTTTGTGTATTACTATTAAACAAGATTAACCCTGTAGAAAAAACAAATAGGTGTGATACTTCAATCAGAAAATATTTCTCAAGATCACTTCCATATTCAATCAATATACCATCACTTTTAATTGTTTTGATCATCTTACAGTAGTATTTATTGTGTTGTTTACATGATTTGTTATATATGTAATTTGACATCATGATTACCAATGTATTACCTATGTCAATCACAGTGTGTGCTCGTGTACAATTAATTCATTAAGTTATAAAATGTAATTCTTAAATTTTAATAATTATATTGTTAAAAACATATACAATTAATGGGTTTTAAACATTAGTTTAATTGTATACACATCACGTAACGGTTGAATCAGTCTTAATCAATGTATCTCAAATACCACCTTTTTAGAAAAATCATGAAGTTTCTAGACATTTTGTTCATTTTATTCTTTTTGTACCATTGTTTTAATCATGTTTGTATAAAATGTATATATTCTATTTTGTCTGAGGACCATATGTTAGACTGGCTTGTAGCCAAATATGTATCCTCTTGAAATAAAGATTTAATTATTATTATTATTATTAGTAGTAGTAGTAGTAGTAGTAGTAGTATTACCCTATACCTATAAGTGAGCAAAGCCAATAGTGATCTCAACCGTTTACTCGGTATAAATATATATTATCCGGTAGCAAGCCCGGTCGAATAACCAAATATAGGGTGCTTAATTTACCTTATACATATAAGTGAGCAAAGTCAAGAGTGACCTCTCCCGTCTACTCGGTATAAATATATATGATCCGGTAGCAAGCCCGGTCGAATACCCAAATATGGTGTGCTTGATTTCCCTTATACCTGTATGTGAGCAAAGCCAGTAGTGACCTCTCCCGTCTACTCTGTATAAATATATATGATCCGGTAGCATGCCCGGTGGAATACCCAAATATAGGATGCTTGATTTACCTTATATCTATAAGTGAGCAAAGTCAATAGTGACCTCTCCCGTCTACTCAGTATAAATATATATGATCCGGTAGCAAGCCCGGTCGAATACCTAAATATGGAGTGCTTCATTTCCCCTATACCTATAAGTGAGCAAAGCCAATAGTGACCTCTCCCGTCTACTCGGTATAATATATATGATCCGGTAGCAAGCCCGATCGAATATCCAAATATGGAGTGCTTGATTTCCGTTATAACTATATTAAAGTGAGCAAAGTCAATAGTGACCTCTCCCGTCTACTCGGTATAAATATATATATGGAATACCCATATATGGGTATAAAGCACAGTAGAATACCAAACTAGGCGGTGTAAGTATATTTTTCTAATTATATATGTGTCAGATAGATCTAAACTCAGTTAAGCCATCTACCCGATATCGATATATAAGATCCGGTAGCAAGCCCGGTAGAATGCCAAAATGGGCGGTGTAAGTATATTTTTTCTAATATCTGTATGTGTCATACAGCTATGTAGTCCCTAAACTCAGTTTACCCATCTAGCCGGTATCAATATATAATATCCGGTAGTAAGGACGGTAGAATACCAAACTAGGCGGTGTATGTTTTTCTAATATCAATATGTGTCAGATAGGTATGCAGACTTAAACTCAGTTAACTCATATACCTGATATCAATATATAAGATCCGGTAGCAAGCACGATAGAATACCAAACAAGGCGGTGTGAGTATGTGACCCTAAACTCAGTTAACCCATCTACCCGGTATCAATATATAAGATCCGGTAGCAAGCCCGGTAAAAGACCAAACTAGGCGGTGGAAGCATATTATCTATATTTTTTTTCCAGATAGATATGCAGACTTAAACTCAGTTTTAACTCATATACCTGATATCAATATATAAGATCCGGTAGCAAGCCCGATAGAATACCAAACAAGGCGGTGTGAGTATGTAACCCTATACTCAGTTAACCCATCTACCCGGTATCAATATATAAGATCCGGTAGCAAACACGGTAGACGACCAAACCAGGCGATGGAAGCATATTTTTCTATTATCTATATGTGTCGGATAGATATGCAGACTTAAACTCAGTTAATTCACATGCTTCCCACCGTAAAGTAAGCTTACTCATGTACCAGGTATCAATATAGGACATCTGGTTGAAATCCTGGTAGAATACCCATATAAGAGTAGTTTGCATTTTTTCGGTATCAAGCCCGTACAATAATGAATATGAGTATTTATATTTTCATCTTAACATCTTAACATCTTGAAACATATTTATGTTTGCCTTTCCCGGTCCTAATTTCAAATGTTGGGTAGATAGATAGGCCGGTATGCAGTCAAATAAAACAAATGAAAAAAGAATATCTTATATAGTGATAACAGAACAACAGAAACCTTATTTTTTTAATTAATATTTAATAAATTGACCTCTCCCGTCTACTTGGTTTATAACATCCGGTAGCAAGCCCGGTCGAAAACACCCAAATATGGAGTGTTTCGTTTCCCTTATATGTATATGTGTGCAAATCGAATAGTGAATTCTCCAGGTATAAATATATAAGATCAGGTAGCAAGCCCGGTCGAATACCCAATTATGAAGTGTTTGATTTCCCTTTTATGTATAAATGTGCAAACACACTGGTGAACTCTCCCGTCTACTTGGTATAAATGTATACAATCCGGTAGCAAGCCCGGTAGACTACCCACTCAGAGGGTGTATGTGTATGTGTTTGTAGTTTCTCCTTAAATTATTATATATAATATTGCAGTCTGGGTTTGATTGAGACTGTTCGTGAAAGGAAGTGAAATATTATTGCTACCCATTCACGCCCTCTAGCCGGTAAGATCCGTTAGCAAACCAGATTAAATACACAAATAAAGAACGTTTGTATTAATCATATTTTCTTTTTTCATTTAATCAAGAAAAGGCTATTGGGATTTGGAAGCTGATTATATTTCTGTCATAGAAGGCGTTCATTCGTCTTTTCTTTGGAACGTATTTTCAACAGTGCTGGGGTTGATGCTGTTACACTGTTACACTGTTACACTGTTACACTGTTACACTCACTCAGTCCCTCACTCACTTACTCGCTCACTCACTCACTCACTCACTCAGTCACTCAGTCACTCAGTCACTCACTCACTCACTCACTCACTCACTCACTCACTCACTCACTCACTCACTCACTCACTCACTCACTCACTCACTCACTCACTCACGCACGCACGCACGCACGCACGCACGCACGCACTCACTCACTCACTCACGCACGCACGCACGCACGCACGCACTCATTTTTTTATTTATTTATTTATTCATTCATTCATTTATTCGTTTTTGTTTTGTTTGATCGTTCATTCGTTCGTACGTACTTATGTACGACCGTTCGTTCGTTCGTTCGTTTGTACTTACGTTCTTTCGTTCGTTCGTTCGTTCATTCATTCATTCATTCATTCATTCATTCATTCTAACGGCATTAGCGTATCTACCCGGTATCAATATATATGATCCGGTTGAAAGCCCGGTAGAATACCAACATAGGCGGTGTAAGTATGTTTGTCTTATATCTATATGTTTCAGATATATATGCAGACCCTAAACTCAGTTAACTACTCGGTATCAATATATATGATCCGGTTGCATGCCCGGTAGAATACCAACATAGCAACAGCAGCAGCAGCAACAACAACAACAGCAGTAGCAGCAGCATCGACAGCAGCAGCAGCATCAGAAGCATCATCATCATCATCAACAACATCATCAGCAGCAGCAGCAGCAACAACATCATCATCACCATCATCAGAAGCTTCAGAAGCAGCATCATCAGCGGCATCATCAATAGCAGCAGCAACAACAGCAAAAAAAGTAGAAGCAGATAAGAGACCGAAATAGGCGGTGTATGTTTTTCCAATATCTATATGTGTCAGATGTATATGAAGACCCAGAAGTCAGTTAACTCATATACCCGGTATCAATATATCAGATCCAATTTAAAGCCAGGTAGAAGTCCAAACTAGGTGGTGTATGTTTTCCAATATCTATATGTGTCAGATATACATGCAAACTCAGTTAACTCATTACACGGTATCAAATATAATATCCGGTAGAAAGCCCGGTAGGAGACCGAAATAGGCGGTGTATGTTTTCCAATATCTATATTTGTCAGATATACATGCAAACTCAGTTAACTCATATACCCGGTATCAAATATAATATCCGGTAGAAAGCCCGGTAGGAGACCGAACTAGGCGGTGTGTGTTTTCCAATATATATTTGAGTCAGATGTATATGAAGACCCAGAAGTCAGTTTACTCATATACCCGGTATCAATATATCAGATCCGGTATAAAGCCAGGTAGAAGTCCAAACTAGGTAGTGTATGTTTTCCAATATATATATGTGTCAGATATACATGCAAACTCAGTTAACTCGTTACACGGTATCAAATATAATATCCGGTAGAAAGCCCGGTAGGAGACTGAAATAGGCGGTGTATGTTTTCCAATATCTATATTTGTCAGATATACATGCAAACTCAGTTAACTCATATACCCGGTATCAAATATAATATCCGGTAGAAAGCCCGGTAGGAGACCGAAATAGGCGGTGTATGTTTTTCCAATAACTATATGTGTCAGATGTATATGAAGACCCAGAAGTCAGTTAACTCATATACCCGGTATCAATATATCAGATCCGGTTTAAAGCCAGGTAGAAGTCCAAACTAGGTGGTGTATGTTTTCCAATATCTATATGTGTCAGATATACATGCAAACGCAGTTTACTCATATACCCGGTATCAAATATAATATCAGGTAGAAAGCCCGGTAGGAGACCGAACTAGGCGGTGTATGTTTTCCAATATCTATATGAGTCTGATATATATGCAAACTCAGTTAACTCATATACCCGGTATCAAATATAATATCCGGTAGAAAGCCCGGTAGGAGACCGAACTAGGCGGTGTATGTTTTCCAATATCTATATGAGTCAGTTATATATGAAGACCCAGAACTCAGTTAACCCATATACCCGGTATCAATATATCAGATCCGGTATCAAGCCAGGTAGAATTCCAAACTAAGTGGTGTATGTTTTTCCAATATCTATATATGTCAGATATATATGAAGACCCAGAAGTCAGTTAACTCATATACCCGGTATCAATATATCAGATCCGGTTTAAAGCCAGGTAGAAGTCCAAACTAGGTGGTGTATGTTTTCCAATATCTATATGTGTCAGATATACATGCAAACTCAGTTAACTCATTACACGGTATCAAATATAATATCCGGTAGAAAGCCCGGTAGGAGACCGAAATAGGCGGTGTATGTTTTTCCAATATCTATATGTGTCAGATGTATATGAAGACCCAGAAGTCAGTTAACTCATATACCCGGTATCAATATATCAGATCCGTTTTAAAGCCAGGTAGAAGTCCAAACTAGGTGGTGTATGTTTTCCAATATCTATATGTGTCAGATATACATGCAAACTCAGTTAACTCATTACACGGTATCAAATATAATATCCGGTAGAAAGCCCGGTAGGAGACCGAAATAGGCGGTGTATGTTTTCCAATATCTATATGAGTCAGATATATATGAAGACCCAGAAGTCAATTAACTCATATACCCGGTATCAATATATCAGATCCGGTATAAAGCCAGGTAGAAGTCCAAACTAGGTGGTGTATGTTTTTCTAATATCTATATGAGTCAGATATATATGAAGACCCAGAAGTCAGTTAACTCATATACCCGGTATCAATATATCAGATCCGATTGAAGGCCAGGTAGAAGTCCAAACTAGGTAGTGTATGTTTTCCAATATCTATATGTGTCTATATGTGTCTGATATACATGCAAACTCAGTTAACTCATATACCAGGTATCAGATATAATATCCGGTAGAAAGTCCGGTAGGAGACCGAACTAGGCGGAGTGTGTTTTCCAATATCTATATGAGTCAGATGTATATGAAGACCCAGAAGTCAGTTTACTCATATACCCGGTATCAATATATCAGATCCGGTATAAAGCCAGGTAGAAGTCCAAACTAGGTGGTGTATGTTTTCCAATATCTATATGTGTCAGATATACATGCAAACTCAGTTAACTCATATACCAGGTATCAAATATAATATCCGGTAGAAAGCCCGGTAGGAGAACGAACTAGGCGGTGTATGTTTTCCAATATATATATGTGTCAGATATACATGCAAACTTAGTTAACTCATATACCCGGTATCAAATATAATATCAGGTAGAAAGCCCGGTAGGAGACCGAACTAGGCGGTGTATGTTTTCCAATATCTGTATGAGTCTGATATATATGCAAACTCAGTTAACTCATATACCCGGTATCAAATATAATATCCGGTAGAAAGCCCAGTAGGAGACCGAACTAGGCGGTGTATGTTTTCCAATATCTATATGAGTCAGATATATATGCAAACTCAGTTAACTCATATACCCGGTATCAAATATAATATCCGGTAGAAAGCCCGGTAGGAGACCGAACTAGGCGGTGTATGTTTTCCAATATCTATATGAGTCAGATATATATGAAGACCCACAACTCAGTAAACCCATATACCCGATATCAATATAGGACATCTGGTTGAAATCCCGGTAGAATACCCATATAAGAGTTGTTTGCTTTTTTATTTCGGTAGCAAGCCCGTAAAATAATGAATATGCATATTTATATTTTCATTTTAACATCTTGAAACATATTTATGTTTGCCTTTCCCGGTCCTAATTCAAATTTTGAGTAGACAGATAGGACGGTAGGCAGTCTAATAAAACAAATGAAAGAAGAATATCTAATATAGTGATAACAGAACAACAGAAACTTTTTTTTTTTTAATTAATAAGTATTAAATTGACCTGGCATCATCCATGTATTGATGAAAATCGGTAAAATATTGAATATTGTTTTAGAACCACTGAACGGACTAGGCCAGCCTAGCTTAAACATATTTAGTCTGTGCACTTGGAATATATTTGTTCGTTGTATTAATTAAAAGTTAACTATCGCTTAATATATCTTGCAGTTCAGTGGCGTAGCGTGACCAAAGTCTTTATTACTCACGGGGATTGGTGCGGGAGCGGGTTGTGTATGGCTGTTTGTACACATGACATGCCGTTAAACCACAATCAAGCTTATTATTATTTTTCAGTCAATAAAAGACGTTTCAGTTTGCAATCTTGATATTTTATTACATATCATCATCATCATCAGAACAGCATCATCATCATCCGCAGCAGCATCTTCAGAAGCATCATCTTCATTGGAAGCTTAGCAACATCATCATAATCAGCAGCAGCAACAACATCAGCAGAAGCAGTAGCATCATCATATTCAGCAGCATCATCATCATCAGCAGCAGTAGCTTCGAAAGTAGCAGCAACAACAACATCATCATCATCAGCAGCAGCAGCATCATCATCAGCAGCAACATCATCATATCAACAGCAGCAGCGTCAGACAGAATCAGCAGCAGCAGCAGCAGCAGCAGCAGCAGCAGCGGCATCATAATCAATAGATTACATCTGCTGCAGCAAAAACATCAACAAATGTAGAAGCAGATAAGCATCATCATCGTCATCATCAGCAGCAGCAGCAGCAGCAGCAGCAGCAGCAGCAGCAGCAACAACATCATCTTCTTCTACAGCAGCAGCAGCAGCAGCAGCAACAGCATCATCATCATCATCAGCAGCAGCAGCAGCATCATCAATAGCAGCAGCAACAACATCAATAAAAATAGAAGCAGATAAGCACGATCATCATCAGTAGCAGCAGCAGTAGCAGCAGCAGTAGCAGCAGTAGCAGCATCAACAACAGAAGCAGCAGCAGCATCAGAAGCCTCATCATCATCAGCAACAACAACATCATCATCATCAGCAGCATCATCATCATCATCAGAGGCGTCAGTAGCAGCAACGACAACAGTAAAAAAGTAGAAGCAGCTAGATAAACACCTTCATCATCATCATCATCTGCAGCAGCAGCAACAACAACATCAGCAGCAGCAGCAACATCATCATCATCATCATCATCTGCAGCAGCAGCAGCAGCAGCAGCAGCAAAACAGCATCATCATCAGCATCAACAGCTGCAGCGTCAGCAGCAACATCATCATCAGCAACAGCATCATCATCATCAGCGGCATCAGAAGCTTGAGCAGCAGCATCAGCAACAACAGCAAAAAAGTAGAAGCAGATAAGCACCATTTTCATCATCATCAACAGCAGCAGTAACATCATCACCATCTTCAGCATCATCATCATCATCATCATCATAATCATCATCAGAACAGCATCATTATCATTCGCAGCAGCATCAGAAGCCTTAGCAGCAGCAGCAGCAGCAGCACCACCACCACCAGCAGCAGCATCAATAGCAGCAGCAGCAGCAGCAATACCAAAACAGTAGAAGCGGATAAGCATCATCATCAACATCAGCAACAGCAACATCAGCATCAGCAGCAGCATCACCTGCAGCAGCAGCTTCAGAAACATCAGCAACAACATCGTCATCATCATCAGTAGCAGCAACATCAACAGCAATAGCAAAAACAGCAACAGCAGCATCAGAAACATCATCATCTTCAACAGCAGCAGCAGCATCAGAAGCCTCAGCAGCAGGAGCAGCCAAACAGTAGAAGCAGATAAGCATCATCAGCTGCAGCAACGACAGCATCAGCAGCAGCATCATCATCAGCAGCAGTAGCTTCAAAAGTAGCAGCAACAACAATATCATCATCATCAGCAGCAGCAGCAGCAACACCAACAACAGCAGCATCAGAAGCATCATCATCTTCAGCAGCAGCAGCAGCATAACCATCATCAGCAACAGCATCATCATCATCATCAGCAGCAGCAGCAACAGCATCAGCAGCATCAGCAGCATCATCAACAGCAGCAGCATCATCATCAACAGCAGCAGCAGCAGCATCAGAAGCCTCAAAAGCAGCAGCAGCAGCATCAATAGCAGCAGCAGCAACAAACAACAGCAAAACAGTAGAAGCAGAGAAGCATCATCATCAGCTGCAGCAACGACAGCTTCAGCAGCAGCTTCAGAAGCAGCAGCATCAACATAATCAGCATCATCATCTTCAACAAAAGCAGCAGCAGCAGCAGCAACAACAACAACAGCATCATCAACAGCAGCAGCAGCATCTTCAGAAGCATCATCTTCATTGGAAGCTTAGCAACATCATCATAATCAACAGCAGCAACAACATCAGCAGAAGCAGTAGCATCATCATATTCAGCAGCATCATCATCATCAGCAGCAGTAGCTTCGAAAGTAGCAGCAACAACAACATCATCATCATCATCAGCAGCAGCAGCATCATCAGCAGCAGCAACATCATCATATCAACAGCAGCAGCGTCAGACAGAAGCAGCAGCAGCAGCAGCAGCAGCAGCAGCGGCATCATAATCAATAGATTACATCTGCTGCAGCAAAAACATCAACAAAAATAGAAGCAGATAAGCATCATCATCATCAGCAACAGCATCATCATCGTCATCATCAGCCACAGCAGCAGCAGCAGCAGCAGCGGCAGCAGCAGCAGCAGCAGCAACAACATCATCTTCTTCTACAGCAGCAGCAGCAGCAACAGCATCATCATCATCAGCAGCAGCAGCAGCAGCATCATCATCAATAGCAGCAGCAACAACATCAATAAAAATAGAAGCAGATAAGCACCATCATCATCAGTAGCAGCAGCAGTAGCAGCAGCAGCAGCAGCAGTAACAGCATCAACAACAGAAGCAGCAGCAGCATCAGAAGCCTCATCATCATCAGCAACAACAACATCATCATCATCAGCAGCAGCATCATCATCATCAGAAGCGTCAGTAGCAGCAACGACAACAGTAAAAAAGTAGAAGCAGCTAGATAAACACCATCATCATCATTATCATCTGCAGCAGCAGCAACAACAACATCAGCAGCAGCAACATCATCATCATCATCATCATCATCATCATCATCTGCAGCAGCAGCAGCAGAAAAACAGCATCAGCATCAGCATCAACAGCTGCAGCGTCAGCAGCAGCAACATCATCATCAGCAGCAGCAGCAGCAACAACAGTAGCAGTAGCAGCAGCAGCAGCATCTGAAGCAGCATCATCATCATCAGCAGCAGCAGCAGAAACAACAGCAGCAGCGGCAACAAAATCATCAGCAGCAGCAGCATAAGCTGCATCAGCAGCATCAATAGCGGTAGCAACAACAGCAAAAAACCTAGAAGCAGGTAAGCATCATCATCATCATCATCATCATACTCATCATCAACAAGCAACTAGCAACATTATTAGCTTCTGTCCGTGGTATTTATTTACTTTATTCGTGTTATTATTAAACATTCCATGAAAAAAGCTAGCATTTGCATAGCAGCCGTAGTTGTCGCCCGGTTGTTCCAGCCGGTTGATGCTTCCAAAATGAGCCACTATTATACCTCCATACAGATGTAAGTGTGTATGAAGTTTGAAAACTGTATGGCCTTGGTATCTGAGAAACTGAGTTAATAAAAAACTTGAATGTAAAACTTCCATGTAAATTAACAAAATGCCATAGGTAGGTCAAGGTAATTCATATTCACCCACTTTTCATTTGAACATCGCTGTCATGCAGTTATCAACATTTGTAAAGTTTGAAAGCTCTAAGGCATCTGGTGTTGGAGAAATGGACTTAACAAAAAGCTTTGATGTAAAAAACTTTAATGGAAAACTGATGTAAATTAACAAGGTGTAAAAAGTAGGCCAAGGTCATTTATATTGACCTGATTCGGGTATGAACATATTGTTGCCATACAGATGTGTGTATGAAGTTCGAAAACTGTACGGCTTTTCATATCTGAGAAATTGACTTAATAAAAAACTTGAATGTAAAAATGGGATGTACGTACAATTTTGGCAACTTATATGCCCGCACCGTGGCGAGGCATAAAAACCTTCTCTGAAAGCACAAGGCATATGGCTCAAATATTGCTTATAGCATAAGCTTCTGGTCCTCTACTTAATTTGTTCAAGTGTAGACCCTGGGGTCAAAATTTGAAAATCTTTTTCTCTGAACATACCATAACTTTTTATCTAATACACTTCTGTAAGAGTTGCAAGTGTCTACAATGGACAAGGTACAAGTACAAGGTCATTAGGTGAGTAATTCATTGCCAATTGGCCATCTTGTTCTTGCAACCCATATGATATAACTTTATTCAACTGTTATTCTTAAGTTTCAGATTGCAATATCGCAAGTGGCTATTTATAACTGTGTATTCAATACTGACAGAGTTATAGCCCTTTGCTATGAAGGACCTTAACCTGGATCAGAACTAAGAAAGTATTGAACCTGTGGTCATGAAATTTCGTATCGTGCAATATCTGCTGAAACTCAAGTACAAAAGGGGCATAACTTTTTCCAAAATAGCTTGCAGAGTTATGTGACTTGCATGTGGCATGTTATCTATTTATACCGAATACATATGTGAAGTTTTATTGAGTTCTGCCAGGCGTTTTCTGAGATATTAGCTTTACGAAAAAGATTAATCAAGAAATTAAGTATAAAAGGGGCATAACTTTGTCAAAATAGGTTGCAGAGTTATGTGACTTGTGCATAACATGTTATCTAACTATACTGAATACATGTGTGAAGTTTCATTGAACTCGGTCTTGCAGTTTCTGAGATATGAGCTTACCGAAAAAGGTTTACTAACGGTAACGCCGACGTCGGGGCGAGAACAAAAGCTTACCTTTTAAAGTCGAGCTAAAAATCGTGCCCCCTGTAAGTCCCTTTAAACCCTCACCACCGTGTTTATTTAGTGAATCCTTGGGCAAGATAATTTTCTCATAACACAGTCGGTTTCATGTATCAGTTTTTCCTTACAGTATGTTAAAGGGACAATGTCCGTAACTTTTAGCATATAAAACACACACTAATTATGTTCGCAAACATTACACACTAAACATATTGAATATTTACTAATTGAAAGCAAGATTGTTTGACGGAATTCAATCGTGGTACAAAAAAAAGAGAAACCGCTTCGGGTGTTTGAACTCGCAGCCCAAACTAAAAATACACTCGCGGTAATAATAATGAGCGTGAGCGTGAAGTTGTCGACATCGCTTCTGACTGAGCTAAGCGGGCTATACATATTACGCCATACATACTATGGTGAAAACTGAATGCGCTAATGGAAGTCACGTGATCGCAGAAAAGGTAAATATTGTGGGTCCCACTTTATTTACCAATAATTATTAAGGCTTCTTTTTTTTCAAACTCACGAATGTATTACTACAGACTTCTTAGGGTCTATGCTCATGTTTTCATGTATACAATTGGGTTATGCTCAATATCTGCTTACTTACAGACAGTGTCCCTTTAAAGAATCATAGAAACGTGTTTGATGATAAATGTAAAGCCGGGCATAAATGCATGGAACTCTCAGAATCGTCCAATGACCATCAGTCCGTATAAACAAATAAAACAGTCTATTAAATCATTTTAGAATTATTTTTTGTTTAGAAATTACCGTATCAGAAATTGAAGAAACTCATTACTCAATGTGTAATGTAAACACTTTAAATATTGATTTTTCTTCGGAACATGGAACTCAATGTGTTCTCAGAACACAGGGAGTCTTTTATAGGAGACACTCAGTGTGTTCTCAGAACACAGCGAGTTCTATTTTTTTGCACAAAAAGTTTGCAGTACCCACTGAGTAATGAGTTTCTTGATTTTTTGATATGGCAAATTCTAAACAAAAATAATTCTAAAATGATTTAATAAACCGTTATAAACAAACCGGTGTACATATGTGCCAGGAACTCTCAGAATCAGTCCAAGATTATCCTGGGACAGCAACCTCAGATGGGGACGAGATGAAGGTCCCTCCATCAGGGAGCAAACCCAGGCGGGGCAGAGGTCTGTAGCTATAAAGCCAGTAGCTACCCAGGCCACTTCAGGTAACAAAACAAGCCCCTGGGAATATGTGGATTTTCAAGCCTTGCAAACAATAGGAAGATTTTAGCCTCTGAACAACTCGTAGATTTTAAGCCTCCTTGTTCTCACGGGAAGTTTAAATGCTCAAATAGAAAAAAGTAAAACAATTTAAAAACGTAAATCTTTATTTTTCATAATCTGAAAATGATATATATATACAAATATTATTTACATATGAATATTAAATACAATGCTCTGTATTACACTGCCTGCAATGTTCACATACGATTGTCAATAGAAACTAGCAAACTTCATTTTTTTTATATGAAGCTGTTAATTAATAAATCAAGAGTAGCTGTAAGGGGGTGACAGAGCTGTCAATTACCTGAAGTGAATGTCAACAAGTAACCAGTGAAGAGCAAAGAGCATAACCAGTGGTTATATACTCGGTAAAAAAAGTTTTGGACCAGGGTATATAAAGTCATATCAAAATAAAACTAGTAGGCAGAATTTTGTATCTTTTTTTAGTAACCAAGGTCTACCCTACCTGGTTAATTTGGTACCAGAAACATTAAATTCCAAACATGATTAACCTGGTAATCATCTTTTTATTGGTTACTTGAATGTCTGTAACTGTTACTTTTTATGGACTTTGCAACATTTTTTACAGACCCTTTGTGTGTTCGCAATATTTTTTAAAGATCTAATCTTGTTTGGAATTTAATGTTTCTGGTACCAAATTAACCGGGTAGGGTAGACTAAAAAAAAGATACTTCAATTTTGTCCGCTAGTTGTATTTTTATATGACTTTATATACTCTGGTCCAAAACTTTTTTTACCGAGTATACAAGCAACTTGCCATACCTGAACTTGATAAATTTACATATATTTTTTTGTTTAATTCCGGATGTAACAAACAGACAGAGGGACATTGTATTACAAAGCATGTATTAACGTTTTTTTTCAATGTGTATGTGTCTATATAAGAAAAGATTCAGCAACTTTAAAATTAACTAGCAATGCTTTGGACTACACTGCTACTAGCAGAATTTTCTTTTAACAAAATGTTAATTACTTGTAACTTTAGTTTTAAACGATCATAATCTTTTTTTTAGGAAATGGCAACATTTTGAATAATACTGACAAAAATAAAATGTTTATTTAACGCAAGTCAGAAAAAATGTACTGGAATGTCGCAATCTGAACAACTATTTCTAAAAAAAGAAGTTGGACAAAACATCTAGTTTTTAAAGCAACACAAATGTAATTAACCTTCAACAAACACGCAACTCCATATCCTAAAGCACACTTTTTATCAAATGAGATTAAAATGGTTTTAAAAAAGCATGAACTCTCAACTATAATTAAACGTAGATAATGGTGTTTTTTTGATTGTATAATTTGAATCCAAACACAATAGGTGAATGGCCAACCTCAGTATCCACATGTTTACAGTTTCATTAAATTTCTTCTTAAGAACTAAGACAAAAATAAATTGGATGTAAAAAATAACTAATTGACCTTTTAAGGGACACACGGCAATCTTGATTTGTTCAAAACTCACGGCATCCCGTTTGTTTTCATTAATATTAAAATTATTGAGATAGTTGAAAGCATATTGTTTTACATATTACTAATTTTTAATAATATATATTTAAAAATCTGGTAGAATATTGAAAAGAAAACTGAAATCTCAATTTTTCAGTTAATTATATGCAAGCTGTTTTAAAGTTAAAAAAAAGGCAGGTTTACAAGGTGCTAGTTTTAATGTCCGACTAAAACTCAAGATTGTCAGGTGTCCCTTTAATCTACTGCTAACAAAGTCAATAGGTGTATGAAAACGTATACAATGTTTCATGGAGATTTGTTAAGTAAAACTTAAAGCGATACATGGCTATCTTTATGTATTTGAAATGCCTTAAAATTAGCATATCGATTTACTAATCCAGTATAACTTTCACTTTAAACCAATTTTATTAAAATCATATCCTAATTACGCTTTGATACTCTCCACTTTGATACTCTCTGCTATAGGATCTGACAACACAGCCTCGGAGGTCACGTCAGATCGGCCTTTCTTCTAGTCAATATTCATGAGAAGATCAACTAAATTCAACCAATGAAATTGCGCGTTTCATAAGCACTTTAGATGATGTTTGAGTGATCTGAACAAACGAAAATCCACACAAAACACAGACCTAGATCTATATCCGAACAAAGATAAAGTCTTCAAGTGTTATTGCTGTGGACTGTGCGATAAATTCAAAGAAATGCACTAAATGGCATGTTTTACATCAAGATACGAAGAAAATCATGGGCGGTGTCATGTGTGTTTTGAAAATATATATTCCACCGAAATAATTATAACATTAGATGTTCTAAATAATGAATCATAGTACATCTGGCCCGCTTAGCTCAGTTGATAGCGGACTCGACTATTGACCTGCGAGTGTAATTTTAGTGTGGGTTCAATCCCACAAATCGGTAACTTTTTTTGTACAACCTTTTTTCAAACAATCTTTTTTTCTTTTTTTTCTGTAAATATTCAATTATGATTGGTGTGTTATGTTTGTCAACGCAATTATTTTGTGTTTTATAAGCTAAAAGTTACGGTCATTGTCTCTTTCAATACCGAACGTCGACTGTTCCACAGTGTATTACTGAACTGCAACATGCGCAGTGAAGCAGTCTATACCGAGCAATATTGTAGACTGAAATCTGATTAGCGAATCATAAGGTCAATCTGACGTGACCTCCAATGCAGTGTTGTCAGATCCTTAGTAGCGTAGCCTGATAAAGGGTCTGATTTTAATGAGATTGACTTTAAACCTACTTGCATTATATTTAAATAAAAGATGATAAAATGTGTAGTTTTCGAATTTTCTACAGTGTCTTACATATATTACTGGCACAATATAATCAACAGTTTTGGTATTATTAGTCAAAAACAATTTGCTTTAACATATTAAAATAAATATTAACAATGCAAGTTATGTAGAAACGAATAGGACGCCTACGTGAGTTGAAAATACATCAAGATTGCCGTGCAAAAGTACCAGAACCCTTTGGATCAATCAACCACCTTAAAGCACAAAATACACATCCCTTTGAAAAGATTGTGTCATAATAAAATCAAACTCGTAAACAAAATAATAAAATGACAAAAAGTTAAATAAACATATTACTTATAAAGTTTAACAAAAAACATTGACTTAAACTTAAACAACATCATCAAACATGATAAAATGTGTAGTTTTCACGCACATTTGTTTATTTCCGTACAATACTTGTATTTCATAAACGTTGCTTTATAAAAACTGCAAAACTGGAAACTAAAGTTAACAAACATATAAATAGCAGACTACGATATTCACTCATCAGTTGACTTGTATAAGTCAATAAGCACTCATTGATTGTATACTTCAATAAGCACTCATTGTTTGTATATGCCAATAAACACTCACCAATTGTATATGTCAATAAGCACTCATCGATTGTATATGTTAATAAGCACCCAACTGTATTTGTCAGTAAGCACTCATTGATTGTATATGTCAATAAGCACCCACCAACTGTATATGTCAGTAAGCACTCCCTGATTGTATAAGTCAATAAGCACTCATCGATTGTATACATCAATAAGTGCTCACCAACTGTATATATCAATAAGCACTCATTGATTGTATATGTCAATAAGCACTCACCAACTGTATATGTCTATAAGCACTCATCAATTGTATACATCAATAAGCGCTCATCGGTTGTATATGTCAATAAGCACTCATCGGTTGTATACATCAATAAGCACTCATTGATTGTATCAATAAGTACTCATAAGTTGTATATGTCAATAAGCACTCATCAATTGTATACGTCAATAAGCACTTATTGACTGTATATGTCAATAAGCACTCATCGATTGTATCACAGACCTAATAACAAATAGATTGGACACTACGAAAATTATCTAAATTTCACGTGGCACAGTGCGAAAATTTCACAAATTATTTCCAAACTTTAAACACACATATTATGAAGAGTTTTATAGATACAAGTTTCATTCATGCCAAATACCATCACAAATTTAATTTTCTTTCCAATGATAGTATTTTTCTTTCTCCAACATTTAGAGCAAAAAAGAAGTTTGACGGAAACTTTGACTATGTCAAAACCTTGATTTTTAAGAGAAAAGCGAAAAATGATGACGTTTTTAACTTTAAACATCTTTTTATACAATTTCTTACTTTCAAAATAAACATGAACTATTATAATACCATTTTGCTATTCACTATGAATCATTTGAATGTATTCTCATCAAAATCAGTGAATAATTGAGAGAGGAGATAGAAGGAAAAATTAAGGTGCCATGTGATATTTTGGTTACTTCATTGGTTAAGATAGGAAGTTTCCTATCTGTTTATTAATATGTCTGTGATTGTATATTATATCAATAAGCACTCATCAATTGTATATGTCAATAGGAACTATTCAAATAAATACACAGTAAGTGCAAATCCAGAATAAGAACGATAGTGAATGAAAGGGGCAAATCTGTGTTTTATCATTCTGAATCAAATGAACTGGACATGAAAAGGCACTTTTAAACATTGTTTTCTGTTTATCGTGCTGATGTATATGACAAGAGGCCCCGTGTGGTAACCAGGTGTGGAATATGACCACTGCAAATCCCACTAGAGGCGTAGGCAGAGGGGTACCATGGGTACCTTGTGTGAGAAGTTTCCAGATGGTAGGACTAGTGGTTTTCAAGTAACAGCGTGGAAAGTGTTTTTAGGATTGAGTTGATTGGGCATATCAAAATGAAGGGAAAAATGAAATTTAGTACAACTAGTATATGTATTAACCCTGAGGTAGTCTTGCCTAAATCTTCAGACTAATAAAGCAGAATTTATGCTGTCGTCATAACATTAGCCCGAAATTGCATATCTGTATTATAAATATATTAAAACACAAAGTCAAACTTTGCTGTTTATCTAATAACAAAATACATTGTTAAACTGGCTCATGCAAAAGTGGTCTCTTCAACTTTTTAGTGGTCACTTAATAATCATAATTATGGTATTTGGGAGGCATATATGTGACCTCTAGTCGCAGTGAGCAATGACCGCTTAATGCACTTAAAGAAGGAAGTAGTTGGGGGTCGGGGTAGGGCAGAATTAAAAAAAGATGGTTGCTTATGTTTGTATGAGCAAGTTTAAATAAAATTGTTATGAGTAATGAAAACAAAGAACAAATATACAATAAAGGGGTTGATGCACTATTTTCAAACAAAATTTATTTAAAAGGGCTTAGGAAAACTTGGAAAAAGCTGAAAGAATTATCGAAATGCCATGAAAAATAAAGGAGTTATGACCTATTGAAAATTTGCAAAGAACATAAATGGAGGTGGCCATCATGGAACGATGACGTCATCGCGCCTTTTTACCATATATGTCATATTGACAAATTATCATTTTTTCAAAGAAAATTACTTCAAACTGATTAAAAATAAATATACAAATATCAAATGTATGAATTGTATGCTTATTTTTCATTTACAGTGATTTTCTTTGCTTTAAAAGACATTTTGTCAATATGCCATATATGGTAAACTGGCGCGATGTCATCATTGTTCCAAAATAGCCGCCTCCATTTATGTTTCTTTTCAATTGGCGTTTTGATAATTTTTCAGAGCCCTTTAAAATAAACCTTGTTTGAAAATATTGCATCAACCCCTTTAAATATGATCATAAATCAAACGAAATCAAGGTTTTGCTTTGGGATTTTGATTAACCATCAAAACATGGATGAGACATGACGTACATGTGTGTTATTGTGTACAATCAATTAACCAATAGGATATATGATTCCTTTACTTTCATTCCAAATTATATTTTCATCCACAATCATTGTGAAAGCAATACTCCTTCCCTGCAGTTTTAGTGGACGTTACAAGGGACATATGGCAATCCTAAAGTAGTTAAAAAGCATCTAAATTAGCAACTCATTTTATTATTCCCTTCTCATTTGACTTTAATTCTGCTAGCATATAACACTGAGGTAGTCAAAATTGAATTTAAAAGTTTTTCTTCGTTATTTTACCTTAATAGCTTTAAATGACATCATTAGCAATTAGTTATATGAAAAAGTTTGCTTTAAACTATTTAAATAATTACAAATAATGATTTGCATAATATGCAAATTATGTAGAAAAACTAACAGGATGCAGTGCATTTTAAAAATTTTACTTTAAAGGGACACATGACAATCTTTTTTTTTTAAAAACTCACGGCGTCCTGCTAGTTTTTCCGCATAACTTCCATTTGTTCAATCATTAATATTAATTATAAGAATAGTATTAAGCAATTTGTTTTGCATATTATTACTTTTTGATATTATTGCATGATTATATATTATTAAACCTTATAGTATAATAAGACAAAATAGTGAATATTTGATGTATTTAAATGTGACCAGGGTAAAGTAAAAATAATACCGGATATATATAAATCGAGACACTCTTTTCAAACACTTCAAGATTGCCATGTGTCCCTTTAATCTATGCATTTCGTTAAAAATAAACAAAAGATTTCCATCAAGGAAACGACTTAACCCAAAATCTAACATGTTATAATTTTACCAGTGCTCCAGATAAGCTTTCAATACAATGCGTGTTGTACGCATGAAAAAAAAACAATACGTATTTACATTTACAAATGCGTGTTTTTGGACAAAGCATTAATGTAAAATGTTTACTCTTCATTCATAACCATACAAATATTGCGTATTTCCTCTTCCCTTTACATTGCTTGTCTTTTGTAAATGGCATTATTTTGTGTCAAACAGCTGAAAAAAAGGCCATTTCTTTTTTTCTTGCAAGCATCTAGACTCTACTAGTAATAGTTTGCTAGAGGCACTTGATTGTCATTCAGTACCTCAAATTTCACTATGTATCTATTGAGTATCACTCTATTTTTGTAAGCTATTAAGTGTGTACGTGGGAATTGGGTTCTCAATATTTATCGGCAATTTTTAATGCATTTTTGTATGCATTAGTTTTATTTTTTAATGCCTTTTTTGTGACAAAATATGCGTAATTATGCAGATAGGCATCTTATCTGGAGCACTGTATTACACATTTCAATTTTATGCAATACACTATGTATAATCTATTTTGGCAATGCGTTTATATTTTATATAGGTAATCTTGCTGTAACAGAAACATTATGCATTTTAAATAGTTTAATATTTCTAACCTTAATGCTAGTTTTGAGAAAATATTAAAGTCTTATTTTAAATGCATAATGTTTTCTAGTCTAACAAACAATGCAGAGTATCAGAACAATAATAAACGATTTCAGTTTACTGTATAGGCAGGGGATGTGGGGGCAATGATTACTAAATCAAACTGAGTAACAAACACTTCATATCTGCATATTTGATGTATATTTTATCCTCTCACTGTACATGAAATGACACTGAAATCCAGGAGTACATCAAATCATTTAGCTAAACTGCTTATGTTTCATTTATTTAATTACTGAGGGCGTCGTCTAAAATCAATCCCAACTAGAAATCCTGGATCCATGTCCACATATCACAATCCTTATATCGTAATCATTTCACATCCTTTATATCGTATAGTTTAAGTGTTTTAAACTGTCTTCATATCGGAATGTCATCTTGAAGATGGAAGCACCTTTTTACGTACAGTCAAACCTGTATTTAAAAACCAGCCAGATCAATACCTGGTGGGTGGGACTTGAAGATCATTGATATCAAGGCCCATGGTTTTGATGTGTTTCAAGTCCCAAACACCAGGTTTTGATCTCGCACAATATAAACCCCCTGGAAACATTTTATTTCTTATTTTACATGAATTTTTATGTATTATAATACACACATATCGAGAGATTGAGCATAATACACAAAAATTCCCACAGCTTACATTGAATGTCCATCTCTGAACACCTAACAAAGAAAATATACAGCTTTATTCTGTTTTCAACAACTTCATTTTGTTGTTTGAACATAACGTTGCTTTGAAATATCGTAATCTTTTAAAATGACGTCCTAATGGTTGAAGGACGTGACGGCAGAGGTCTTGATAGGAATTACAGAACTTACCTTAAAGGGACACACGGCAATCTTGATTTTTAAAAACTCGCGGCGTCCCGTTAGTTTTTCTACATAACATGCATTATTTCAATCATTAATGTTAATTATAAGAATAGTATAAAGCAATTTGTTTTTGTATATTACTGACTTTTGATAATATTGCACCAATAATATATTTCAACATTTTATAAAATAATGATGAAAATTGAAAACTCAAAATTTTATTTAATGATATGCAAGCAGGTTTAAAGACAAAATTTCACTGAATTAATAAATCAAGAATCTAATTTTGATGTTTGATAAAAACTTCAAGATTGCCGTGTATCCCTTTAAAAACCAATCGGCGTTGAGTATTTTAATAAACTGTGTTAGATTATTTTAAAGAGATCTTTTAATGGAATAGCAGTGTTGGTCTCTGAGCACAGGTGGTCTCTTAATACAGATGCATTTTAATTTAAAACAAAACAGTCGGGAACTGGTCCCTTAAAACAAGTGGTCTCTTAATACAGGTGGTTTCTTGAGCAGGTTTGACTGTATATTAATCAACCGTTAAATGTGCATGTTTTTTTTCTACATCACTGTCTTCGATGACATCTTGAAGGTAAAAGCACAACTTAAGTACATTATTCATCCATTACACTTGCATGTTCTTCTTCATCATTATCACTGTAAAAATGTTGTGCAAATCATGTTTTATTGACCTTTGACCTTTCCGGTGAGTTTATCTCCACTGTACTGTTAACGAAGTTTTCAAAGCCAGAGTTGTTCTCGCCATCAACAGGCGCTGAAATGGTAAACACAATCACGTAAAACATGGGATTTACATGCAAGTATAAAGTTTATAAAAATGCTTGTTGTTCTCTGTTTAATAGACATTTTCATTTAACAGAAAGTTTCAACTTCGAAATATATAGTAAACAGTTATAATTGTTTCAAATATTACTTCAAACTTTGAGAAACAACAGCAACTAGAACTATCACTAAAGGTGATGAATACCCCCGCTTTTTGATCAGTTGTTATGTGTATATGAAGTTTTGGAACAACCCATTCAAAACTGTTGGAGGAATTCAAGTAGTAAAAATGTGTTACGCGATGTGACGGGACAAAAATGTGTTATGCAACAGGATGCGACAGGATGCGACAGGATGCGGCGGAACGCGACGGGACAGGACGCTACGGAAAGCATGACTCCTCTATAGCCCCCACTTCACTTTATGAAAGCTGTGGTATAATGACATATTATAATTATCATTATCCATGCGGTTTCATTGCTCTCAAGTATTTCTTTTTACCGTATTTGTAGGTAATCTAACAAACCCAACTACATAACAATGTCAAAACAGTTTTGGTAATTAAACATATTAAACGATTCACGTTGCACTTATCTATATATTAAGAGTACACAAAAAGCAGTGGTGTTCACAATATGAAGTAATATGAGCTTCTTTTAGGACTGTTTTTCCCCCAAAATACCAAGGCTGATTCTGTATCTGAGGTATATCCCATACTCAAATAGAATGCCAAAAGCATACATGCAAATCTATACCCTTTTCTAAACTGATGTAAACATGTTTTAATACATTTCGTGTTAATGTGGATGAGAAATGTTAGGTTATTTAGTAGTGTTGATATAGCTATTTATGTATTCCATCCACCATAGTGTGAGAAGTGCATTACATACATACTTAATAAATACATACAGAATTACACAACTGATACTTTTATATGTGCAGTACACAAATTACATACCATATTTCCCCTAATAGTAGCGCCCGGGCGCTTTGAAAAAAGCCATGGGGGCGCTCTTATAAAAATTCCGATTATTATTATGAGAATTTTTCGATACAAAAGATCAAAAATGTATTGAATTTTGAATTTTTTATTTTTATTTTTATTGTTGTTGGTGTTGAAAAAGTGGGGGGTCACTCCTATCAGGGATAGTACTCTTATAAGAGGAAATATGGTATTCTTATTTATAGAAGCAACAAGAAATATGTGTGATTTATTTTCCATAAGGCATGTTAAGTTCTATAAATGACAGGTCAATAGTTTCGAATATAGTACAGCTTGCATTAAACCATGTCATGAAGCAGACATTTAACGGCTTACCCGTTCAATAAATTATCTTTTCAAATGATATATAATTAAGGGAGTGGGGTAGAAGAGGTTCTAAATATTTCAAGAGAAGTAGAAGTATTTTTTGTCCTGTAAGTTTTACATTGACATGCAGGGAGAAGCTTGAAAAAATGTCATTCTCTGAAATCACAAGGCATAGAGCTCTCATGTATTGCAATTATCAAATTTGATCCTGTCCCAGGGGTCAGATTTTTACATCAAAATACATTTTCCATATAGGAAGTTCTTTAAAAAAATATTCTTCTCTGAAACTACAAGAGCTGGAGTTCTAATATTTTGCATGTACCAATATCTTATAGTCCTATTCCAAGTTTGTTCAAATGGTGACACTGGGGTCAAATTTGACCCTGACCCAGTCACTCCACCCCAGGGGTCACATGTTTACATAGTTTAATGTAGAGAAAAAAATGGAAAATCTTGTTCTCTGAAATAACATGAGATAAGGCTATCATATATTGTATGTAGTCTCTACCAAGTGTTTTCAAATGATTACCCTAGAGTTATAGTTTTCCCTGTTAGAATGGACACAGATTAACATAGATAAATGAAGGAGAAAACTTGAAAACAAATTCTTTTTCTCTAAAATCAGAAGGTATAAAGCTCTCATATACTATATGATTAAATACAGCATTAGCTTATGGTCTTCTTCCAAATGTGTTCATATGGTGACCCTGAGGTCAAATATGGCCCCACACCAGGGGTCAAAGTTTTAAATAGTCTTTAGAGTTACATAGGAAAAGCTTTAAAACATATTCTGCATTGAAACTACAGGAGCTCAATGTACAGTATTGACACTGACAGTCATAACACTGACCAATATAAACAATCGTGCTTTATCAAAACAGTTATAGATTGGAACCACCTGCCAGATAGTATTATTTGCGCAGAAACTGTCGAAGGCTTTAAATCAAACCTCACAAGCTACTACTTCTTGGAACACGCGCTCTCTCCCGAAGTAAAATACCAGTACTGGTCCTGCATTGTAACTCATACAGACACAGACAGAGGTATTGTACACGTGACCCATAGAAAACTCTTACATGATCTTCTTACATATTTCGATTTTAACTTCTTGTTTAAAGAAATGATCAGTATTTTTGTTTTAACTATTTTCCGATACTGCTTAACAGATCAAACATGATTATTTTGAATCAGATAGAAGGAATACATTGAGTTGCTTCCTCTGTTGTTATAAGACCTATGTTAGCCAGTAGAGCATCCATATGTCCTGTTGGGCCTCTTGTTTAATACATGGATGTTTTGTATAATAATCTAGCTTTAAATACAAGCCAACAGAGTTGTGTCCAAATCTTGCATTTAATCAGAGGCCAACCTTATGTGCAAGCTCACCATAGCAATTATTGAATGGTTGACCGACGAACTGTGTTTTGAGTGTGTGTGTATAAGCGTTTATTTATCCTCGCTGTATTGCACTAAGCATTTTAGCGAGCAGACCTAGGTTTTAAGTCTCATCCGAAGGACTGGTAAGGTAGGAAATACTTTTGAAATATTTCAGTAATTAACCCAAATTCGGTCCTGGCTGGGATTGAACGCGCGATCCCTGGGTTACTAAGCCGCAATGCTAACCATTACACCACGGCGCTACCCTCTCTTTGTACAATATAATATATCCATATAAATATTTAACAAAATATTAAAGGTAGTAGGACAACTTGTCAAATGGTGGGGAACATTTTATTGATCTACTAGTTTCAGTCTACAAACACCTTCATCAGGCCTTGAATTCACCAGCCATTCTTCAGACTATTCTTAGACTTGAGCTCAAGTACTAACATTTCATTCACAAATATTTCGAAGAACTGAATTGAATTGAATGTTGTTTAACGGCTCATCAACACGGTATAGGTTATTTAGAGCCGCCCCAGAGAGAGGGGAAGGATACATAGGAATCCGGGAACCTGCCCTACTCTTACTATTTCGAAGACCTTCATAGATAAACAATCATATGAAGTTGTTATTCACCAACCATTCTCTTAGACAAGCTCAAGTATGCAAATTTCAATCACAAATATTTCTATAAGTTTCAAGTTTACAGAATAAACGTTTATAACAAGCTGCTATGTATAAATATGATGCATACTAACAAATAGCAACTTCTTACGATTGTTTATCTTTGAAGATCATGGAAATATATGTGAATGAATTTTCAGTACTTGAGCTCAAGTTTAAGAATAGTTTGAAGAATGGTTGGTGAATTCCAGGCCAGGATACAAATATATCAAAATGTATTACTGAAGTACTATAAATTTACGGATACTGTCATGTGATATAAACTCTAAAAGAACATAATCTACGGGTATAAACATTTGGGAGAGGAAGTAATTGTTTAAATTAAGAACACAAGAATCAAATTAAACACTGACTATATAACATTTAAAACAACAAAAAATAAACGAAAGTATTAGAATTATCCAAAAGGAAATAGTTTATATAAAGCTAAGAATTAGTTGACCACCAAAGATTACACAATAGTACGCATGCGTGTAAGACGTGTTAGAGGGTTGTATACTGTTGCACAACATGTTTGTCTCAGATGCTGACATATATCAACAATGTAGCAAGTCACCAACATTTTTTTAAAGGTGACTGGTTTATACATTAGCTGTGGACTGGTTTATACATGAAAATGTTGACTGGTCTGTACTAACAATTGATCAATATAAAATCCTCCAACAAGTATGTTAAAATCAAAAACAAAAAGCTAAAGCTGTGCCAAATCTACAAAAGAACAAAAACAATAATTACACATTGCGCAGAATTACTTTTTATCTAAGAGTATCATAGTCGCTACACTGTAGCTATTCAGTAGCTATACAATCGGTTGTAAATCGTTTCCAGTTTCGGTGAATACAGGTTCGTCATCAGACTCGTTATCTTCCTCAGAAGCAGCAGGCAATCCTATAGGTCATGAAAATATTTTTAAAGAAATTTAAAAAATAAATAAAAATAATCTGAATTTAAAGAGAATATAATATCCTATGTGCATAGATATCGACTTATTTTTTAAATATGAAGAGAAAATGAAGGACAAGATTTCGCAGTTTTTTCCTCATGTCTTACGAGATTATGTTAAATTTACGTACGTTTTTGAAACATTAAGTCTTCGAACATATCAACGAGTGTTCTTTTTATCCAGTGAATATATAAGGTTTTCTGTCTCACTGAGGTTAAGAGTTAAGCAATGAAAATTGACGGTTTTATTCACAACATATAATCCGCTGTTTAACTTGTATGCATTAATCCTTGTTTTTATATCATAAAATCTGTTTTGCAACATCTAGCTGCAGTTAATTTTCCATGCCTATCAGCATAAAATATCTTGCCTATTTGTTCAACTTAAATAGCCAAAGGACTGTGGAAACTGTGTCATTCTCATATAAAATGATTATATATAAAGATGAAGTACTGGTTATTAAAATAAAAAAAAAGCAAGGAAGTTTGAAAATCCAATTTCTTAAAAAAAATAATATCAACATTAAATAAGTCAAATGCCAATACATAATGTACGATAAAATATATCTTAGACCACTCCGTCATGTAATGATTTTTTATAATGCTCCCCGAAATTTTCGGGGAAGCATATAGTTGCCATCATGTCCGTCCATATGTCTGTCCATATGTACATCTGTCTCCCATTTTCTTTTTCCGCTTAACTCTTCTTACCTTTTTCATCAGATTTTATATTGTCAGGAGGTTCCAGTTGAATTATTTTTGGTGGAGTTACGAGACTTTGATTTTCTTTTATTATTTAAATCTTCATAACCATTATGTTCAGTCTGTTGTATCATCTTTTATAATAAACAATTTACTGACTCAGAATGTAAGACGAGCATCTTTGTCAACAGCAGTCGCAAAGACAGTAATTTGTATCATTTACACAGTAGGACTCGCGTAGACAGCAATTTGTATCATTTACACAATGATTTCATTCACATATAGACAATAATTCGTATAATTTACACAGTAATTTCATTCACATAGACAGTAATTTGTATCATTTACTCAGTAATTTGACTTGCATAGACAGTAATTTGTATCATTTACAGTCATTTCATTCACATAGACAATACTTTGTATCATTTACTCAGCAATTTGACTCGCATAGACAGTAATTTGTATCATTTACAGTCATTTCATTCACATAGACAATACTTTGTATCATTTACTCAGTAATTTGACTCGCATAGACAGTAATTTGTATCATTTACTCAGTAATTTGACTTGCATAGACAGTAATTTGTATCATTTACTCAGTAATTTGACTCGCATAGACAGTAATTTGTATCATTTACTCAGTAATTTGACTCGCATAGACAGTAATTTGTATCATTTACAGTCATTTCATTCACATAGACAATACTTTGTATCATTTACTCAGTAATTTGACTCGCATAGACAGTAATTTTTATCATTTACACAGTAATTTGACTCAGAAGACAGTAACTTGAATCATTTACACAGACATTTCACTCACATAGACAGTAATTAGACATATTTAAACAAACACATTTATTTACCTAAGACATATATAACTGCTGAAGGTTGAATTTATACCTTCCTATTTGTATATCTGTACTATAATATATCTACATAGTTTTTAAGGTGTGGCAAGAGATGGTCCTCTCCGACCCATGTTAAGGAGATACTGAATGGGTCATCTAAAGATGGCTGAAAATTAAAAGATGAGACACTGATTTCATTTCACCTTCTATCAAAACTCTAACTTACCTTTAGTCATTCTTTCCGCTGCCTTTCTATCTTTCTCTATAAACAACGCTGTGGCCAGAAAGAATCCGCCACCGAGCACACATATAAACGTGGTTATATACAAGGATTTCTGTAACGCCACATACTGGATGGCCGGACTCTTTGGGTTCCCCTCATAATCCTCGGAAAACTTATCAGCAATCTGCAAATGGTGTATGGAAATCCGTAACATTATGTGAAGTAGTTTCCCAGATACAAGATTACATACAAAACTTTAACCAGGGGAAGCAGGCGACAGATCAAGTGATGACAATAGCTATTTTTTTTCAAAAACAAAATGAGTTTTTAAGTTTTAGAAAAGTTTAAATTTAGATATCCACAAAGTTTCATCTAAAAAATCTCAAGTTATTTGATTTGTTTTAATATTCTGCTGCCTGCCTTTCAAGTATTTATTTCTCATAACTTTCGAAAGTAATATAGTTTAGTGTCTAGTTAAAAAGGACCCTATTTCAAGCCTCACCGCCGCCACTGAGTTTATTCATTGTGTTCTTGGGCAAGGGACGTTAACTGGACAGTCCCATTTATCGGAGTCTATTCTCCAAGCATGTTAAAAGAAACATGAATCTATTTGCTAGTAAGTGTGGGACAGGTCCCCGGACTTTCCTGAATCTGTTGTATCTTTCCCGTCTTTCTTGGGCAGCTCTAAATAACCTATAATGTGTTTCTGTGCTGTTAAACACTATTCAATTCAGGCTGTCTGGTAATACACTGAACCTCTACGGTAATAGGAAACATGTTTACTTACAACTCCTATAAGATACGGGCTACCAGCATCTCCGAGTAAATGTGACATTAAAATCTGTACAGCCTCCGCAGCAGATCTTCGTGTTGGTATGACAACATACTGTAATAAATAATCATTTCCAAAGTCATTCTATGACAAGATAATAATTCATTAATAATATCTCTATATTGTGGCAATCTCTTTGAAGTTTTGTGTTATGGAAATCATGGTCAACCTCTAATTAGAACTAGCATAACCAATACAGAGTTATTTCACTCTCATGCAATTAAACAGTTATGGAATGTGCACTGTATTAACACTGCCAGGATTACAATCCTATGCCATGGTGTAAGTAGCCTGATCAATGTCAAAGTGCATTGCTTCAGTGTCAAGTTCCATGATGGCTGAAACATGCAGCCCCTAGGTTACTATGTCAAACACAACCCTTAGGATGAAATACAAAACATGCAACTCTTAGGATGACATACAAAACATGCAACCCTTAGGATGATATACAAAACCTGTAACCATCCGGTTGTCATGCAAAACTTGCAACCCTTAGGATGATATACAAAACATGCAACCCTTAGGATGATATACAAAACCTGTAACCATCCGGTTGTCAAGCAAAACTTGCAACCCTTAGGATGATATACAAAACATGCAACCCTTAGGATGATATTAAAAAACCTGCAACCATCAGGTTGTCATGCAAAACTTGCAACCCTTAGGCTGCCATGCATAACCAGCCACCCTTAGGCTGCTATGCAAAACATGTAACCGTTAAGCTGCTACGCAAAACATGTATCTCTTAGGCTGCAATACAAAACCTGCAACCCTTAGGAGCTATGCATAACCTGCAACCCTTAGGCTGCTATGCAAAACCTGCAACCCTTTGGCTGCTATGCAAAACCTGTAACCCATGGGCTGCTATGCAAAAACTGCAACCTTTAGACTGCATTGCAAACCCTGCAACCCTTAGGCTGCTATGCAAAACCTGCAACCCTTAGACTGCCATGCAAAACCTGCAACTCTCAGGTTTCTACGCAAAACCTGCAACCTTTAGTTTGCCATGCATAACCTGCAACCCTTAGGCTGCTATGCAAAACATGCAACCCTTAGACTCTATGCAAAACCTGCAAGCTTTAGACTGCTATGCAAACCATGCAACCCTTAGGCTGCTATACAAAACATGCAACCCTCAGGCTGCTATGCAAAACCTAAAACCCTTAGACTGCCATGCAAAACCTGCAACCCTAAGGCTGCCATGCAAAACCTGCAACCCTTAGACTGTCATGCAAACCCTGCAACCCCAAAACATATAACCCTTAGGATGATATACAAAACATGCAACCCTTTAGCTGCTATACAAAACATTTAACCCTTAGGCTGTAACCTTTAGGCTGTCATGCAAAACCTGCAACCCTTAGGTTGCTATGCATAACCTGCAACCCTCAGGTTGCTATGCAAAACCTGCAACCCTTAGGCTGCTATGAAAACTTGTTAAAGTTAAACTATGAACTCGACCATTGTCCAACCATCATCTCTCTCTCTTGCCCAGTTGAGACATAAAGTACTCACCAATAAAATATCAGTTATAATTGCCCAGTTGAGACATAAAGTACTCACCAATAAAATATCAGTTATAATTGCCCAGTTGAGACATAAAGTACTCACCAATAAAATATCAGCTATAACTGCCCAGTCGAGACATAAAGTACTCACCAATAAAATATCAGCTATAATTGCCCAGTTGGGACATAAAGTACTCACCAATAAAATATCAGCTATAATTGCCCAGTTGAGACATAAAGTACTCACCAATAAAATATCAGCTATAACTGCCCAGTTGAGACATAAAGTACTCACCAATAAAATATCAGCTATAATTGCCCAGTTGAGACATAAAGTACTCACCAATAAAATAAGCTATAATTGCCCAGTTGAAGTACTCACCAATAACATATCAGCTATAATTGCCCAGTTGAGACATAACAATGTTTCCCCACAGAATATAAGGGCCTGAAAATAAAAGGAACTTCAAGATAAAGTACTAAAAACATGAGCATAGACCCAGATTGGTAGGTAGTAATATATTTGTGGGTTTGAAAAAAAAGAGAGTTTTATTTAACATTTGTAAACAATGTGGGACCCACACTATTTACAGTTTGTGCTGATCACTTGACATCCAGTAGCGCATTATGTTTTCCATCTAGTATGTCTTACATAATACATCTGGCCTAATTAGCTCAGTTGGGACCGAGCTCGACAATTGTGAGGTTCAATTATTACTATCCGCTAGTGTAATTTTAGTGTGGGTTACGAGCTCAACCCCATGAAGTGATACTTCTTTTTTTTGTACAGTACCGTTATTGAATTCCATCAAACAATCTTGGTTTTATTAAGTAAATATTCAATAATGGTTGGTGTGTTATGTTTGTTAACATACTTATTTTGTGTTTTATAAGCTAAAAGTTACGGACATTGTCCCTTTAAAAGTATGTATATAAGTCGAACAGCAAATGTAGCATTCACAGAACAGAGTCAACCAAAAACACGCATTCAAAGCAACCAACCATTATAAGGATAAAATCTTGTTGCTAAATTGTTGCTAACCCGTAACCTGCTACATATATATAATGGACTGTTCTTTCTTTGAATTAAGACCATTCCATTTATGTGACAAAGGGGCATTTTGGGGAAAATAACTGATCAGCAGCCGGACATTGTAAACCCTGATCAGCCTGCGAGTTAGTTCTGGGTTGTCAATGAATGCAAAGGCTATTATAGTCTTGCTTAGTGGGTTAAGGGTTAAGAGTTGATAAATGTTAACTTGAAGAGTATCCCACTGAATATGTACTGAAAACAAAAAGAACAAATTCAAATGCTTAGGAAATAAAATGAAATTTTTTTTTTACACCTAGTTGACACATCATATTGGGTTATATTCGGATAGCAACTTAAGAGGTGATAAGATGATGAAGGGGAAAATTTCTCATCAGACATGCCTTCGTCATGGAGTGACCCCACACAGGGCAGAGGTCTGTAGTGTACAAGTGCAATGCATTATCCACTCTGAGCTTTGTTTTGTCTGAATGGTGTTTTGCGTCTTTTGAAGCACATGTTAGGCCATATTTTTCCTGCATGGAACCAGTACTGTATACCTCCTGCCATCCGATACAGAGACTGCTCAAGTATTAAGGAACAACTGTATGAAATTCGATGACCAAGTTTTCGGTTTTAGAGAACAATAAAATTGTCCGAATGAAATAACCTTCTACTAATGATAAACTTTATACATTTATTCCGATTCCCTGGAAGTTCTATAATAGGCAAAATTACTACATACTTAAAAAATATGTTTTTCGAGGGGTGTCACATTAAAAAATATGTTTTTCGAGGGGTGTCACATTTCAATGACCTACTCAAAGAATAGTAGGGGGATACATAGGCATTATTATTTATTATAGCTCATTTCAATCCCCCATGTTAAATTCCCATACACTGCTATTATTTCGCGCTGTCGTACACTGTTGTAATGTCACACCCTGGAGTGACGTCACTGGAGGGCAGCATCATCTCAGAATCAATGTATTTCTAATGAAAAAATCTAAAAAGATATAAATAATATTTGTGTTGGCCATAATGTGTTACTTAAATTAAAACTGGTTAAAAAATAAATAAAAACATCCTTGAAATGGGCCTTTTATTCCCAAAAAAAACTATATATATTCAGTATAATAAAATAAATATTGCACCTCAATGAGGGTGACGGTGGATATTGTCAAACTTCAGAAAAATAATGTCAACCTCAGCTTTGCCTCGGTTGAAATTATTTTCCTCAGGTTGACAATATCCATCGTCACTCTCACTAATATTATATCATAACCAAAATGTTACTTACCCATGTGGCAGCTGTGTTGTATCGAGACAGAACCAAAGCAAAGTAGAGGAATGGTGTACAGACTAGGAGACCAAATGCACATATAAGCGGGTCAGCTCGAGGATTATACTTCTTGAGTCTACGAGCAGATTCTGCTCCCAAACCGACCCCCAGGAAACCTGCCGCTACTGTGATGATGCCGAATGTTAATGCTACACTAAAATAGCAAGTTTCATAATATTACTAAATTTGTTTAGTAAATATGACAATAGCAGATATTTAAATACTCAACTATGTTGAAAGACGTAAATTAATTGTTTGAACAATTTTATTTTCGTGTTCCTCTTTTTGGTTTGTCTTATGCAATATGTGCTTTGGAAAATCCAGATCTCTGGAAGTCATAGGTATCAAAGGTTTTGTGAAAAAAACAAATCTGTCAGTTTTCTTTGGTATAATTATACTATTAACAATATTAAAAGAGAAAGAAAAAAAAAGTTTGTACAGTATAAATGAATCTAACCACAGACCTAATAACATATTTATCTATATGTCTGTGATCTAACATAACACAAACTGAGCGTTAATCATCATGTGAAACAATAACCTTAAACCAGTTGTTAAATGGGTCTGTTCAATTGGTTTTACACTAATTAACATGAGCAGCCATTAAAAAACCTTAATTATGTGTGAAATATAAGAAACATTACCATCAATTGAGCATTATTTCATTGAATTCTGATGAAAAATCTCTTGAAAGAATTTCGATTTAAATTGGTTGCAATCTACTTTACAAGTAAGGATGTGTAATCTTAAAGCAGGTCTGTAAATAGAATTCTACACAGCTTTATACATACATGTTTATTAACAGTTCACCAATATGTATTGTAATAGGTTATTTAGAGCTGCCCCAGAGAGCGGGGAAGGATACATAGGAATCAGGAAACCTGCCCTACTCTTACTAACAAATAGATTCCTATGTTTGTTTAACGTGCTCTGAGGCTAAGACTCCATTACACAGAACCAACGGTTTACATTCCCATACAACCGATGAGGCTCAGGAATAGTGTCTTACCCAAGAACACACCAACAAAACTCAGTGGCGCCAGTGAGACTTGAACCTGGGTCTTCTGGACTTCAAGTCCACTGTGTTATCCACTTGGCCATGCCAGCCCAATTGCATTACGTGGTCCTGCGTGAATTCCATTAAGCGATGGGAAAGCTTATTGTAACAGGATTTTATAATTGATATTTCAACAATAAAACGTGTTTAAAAACACGTTTACTGAAAATGACAAAATTCTCTACCTTTCTTCTGTGGTTGATACACCTTGCATGGTGATCGAGTCCTGCATAAATAGTGGTGCCCACAACGCCAACGCACCAGTAGTGAAGGCCACACATGTGAAACCAAATGTCGATAACATGAAACTTTTGCTGAAAGACAAAATGTTCAGTAAAAGTATAATTACAATTATACATATATTTAATGCACAAGCTATTTTTTTTGCCAACAGGTTTAATTAATTCAATAACAAATTAGCATGAACACGAAATTCCTTTATCAGATTACTCACAAAATCCCGTAACATCAGAAAGTGTGCAATAACAATGGTAATTCTGACGTCACTGATGTTAGTTTATACCAATAAGTATTAGGACATTTATGTCATTGCTCTATTACACTACCAGAAACCTTTTTTGTGATAAGCATTTATTTTTTTTACTTGTTATAAATGTTACATTTTTATAATTTTGCTCAGAGTAGTATAGAAGCTTACTTCTTGACAAGCTCTTTCAAATCTGTAAAGAAAGAGGTATTGTGTAGGTGCTCGCCGCCGTCGGCTCCACCCCGTTGTGGTTCTTTCAACACCAATAATATCAACACCACACACACCACACCCAGGAATGGGGTAACCTGTAATACAGTAAGTTTTGTTAAAACAAATGTTTTTTTAACAATGGATATATGACCAAAAGCCAAAAGAAATGCAGTCAAATTATCCAGAGCATTGTTTACCTAGATTATAAAGTATGTTGTCCCCTCTCTTCTTGTATCATAATCTAGTATATACCTTCCAATAATATATATCTAGTACCTTCATTTTCTGAGGGCTGGCGTGGCGCAGTCGGTAGCGCAGCGGATTTGTAATTGGAGGTCCCGGGTTCAATCCTCCGTGGTGCCACTGAGTTTTGTCGGTGTGTTCTTGGGCAAGACACTTTCACTTAGCCTCGTCCGTCAGATGGGACGTAAACTGGGCGGTCCCGTGTATCGGTCTATCCTCCGAGCATGTTAAAGAACCATAGGAATCTATTCGATAATAAGAGTAGGGCACGGTTCCCGGATTCCTATGTATCCTTCCCCTTTCTCTGGGGTGGCTCTAAATAACCTATACTGTGTTGATGAGCCGTTAAACAACATTCAATTCATTTTCTGACAAAGGAATACAACAAGGTCAATGACTTTGAAACGCTCTACTTACAAGTTTGATAGCCCGATCAGCCATGGGGACACATATTTTTATTATTATTAGATATATAAAACAAAATAATGAATTAATATACCGGTAAACAGCATACTAATGTAAAAAAAAATTGTTACCATTTAAAATACTATAGTTTATTAACTCCCTTTAATAGAAAAACAAAAGAAAATGTTATATCCCTTTAACAAAACGTATTCTGTTCATAATATATACATAAATCATATAAAATAGTAATTAAACAACTGCTTGCATATAATTAAATAAAAAACTGAGATTTCAATTTTCTTCACTCTTTCACCAAATTTCTAAATATATTATTGATGCACTATTATAAATAGTCAGTAATTTGTAAAAATAATTTGCTTTGAGCTATTCTAACAATTACTATTAATGATTGAACAAATGCAAGTGAAGAGAAAAACTAACGGGACGCCGTGAGTTTTTAAAAAATCAAGATTGCCGTGTGTCCCTTTAAGTTACAGTTTAAACCTTTTTCAAGGGGAAATAATTTTTATAAAATATGATACAGAGAGTTATGGGTCTTTATAAGATGCATTCATTAGATCATGTTGATGTGTGCAAAGTTTCATTGTTGCACATCTAATACCTTGAAAGTTATTAGCCACAATCACTTGTAAAGGCATGGGTTAACTTACAGGTTAAGCCTTTTTTCCAAGGGAAATATTTCAAAACAATATGAACCAGAGAGTTTATGGGCCTTTATCAGATGTATTCATTGGATCATGCTGAAAGTTATATTTTGAAAGTTATAAGCCACAATCAGTTGTCAGGTAAAAGTTAACGGACAGACAGACGGAGAACGTCACCACATAATGTCTCTATGGACGTATAAAAAGATGGCCACTTGCAGCCATATTTGACACCGAATCAAAATGGAATTTGGTTGGGACCGACAACATGTAAAACCAATCATTTGTGCCAAATATGCCAAAGTTGTTTATTTAGGACAATTTCATTGTAAAATTCTGCTCCAAACAAAAACAACAGTAACGGCAGTCATTGACTGTGGGTGAGTGAAGGCAGTCATTGACTGTGAGTGATGGCAGTCATTGACTGTGGGTGAGTGAAGGCAGTCACTGACCGTGGGTGAGTGAAGGCAGTCATTGACTGTGAGTGATGGCAGTCATTGACTGTGGGTGAGTGATGGCAGTCATTGACTGTGGGTGAGTGAAGGCAGTCATTGACTGTGAGTGATGGCAGTCATTGACTGTGGGTGAGTGAAGGCAGTCATTGACTGTGGGTGAGTGAAGGCAGTCATTGACTGTGGGTGAGTGAAGGCAGTCATTGACTGTGGGTGAGTGATGGCAGTCATTGACTGTGGGTGAGTGAAGGCAGTCATTGACTGTGGGTGAGTGAAGGCAGTCATTGACTGTGGGTGAGTGATGGCAGTCATTGACTGTGGGTGAGTGAAGGCAGTCATTGACTGTGGGTGAGTGAAGGCAGTCATTGACTGTGAGTGAGTGAAGGCAGTCATTGACTGTGGGTGAGTGATGGCAGTCATTGACTGTGGGTGAGTGAAGGCAGTCATTGACTGTGGGTGAGTGAAGGCAGTCATTGACTGTGGGTGAGTGAAGGCAGTCATTGACTGTGGGTGAGTGAAGGCAGTCATTGACTGTGAGTGAGTGAAGGCAGTCATTGACTGTGGGTGAGTGAAGGCAGTCATTGACTGTATTATACTTACGCGTAGAGCATACTGCCATTGGCCGAATGCTGCAGCAATCCTGGATCCCACAATGTATCCCAAACCACTGAAATGAAACATAAAAATCAACACTTGCCCTTTCATAAATGTTGAACATTTATTATCATCCTAGTTTAAGATGTTCATGTACACAGAGCTGAGAATTTTACTCATATTTTTTTTTACAAATATCCTCAGTTGTGCAGCATTGTGAGTATATATATATCATTACCCATCAACTTACTCACACATCTAATAACAAAATATTAATATGTCTGTGACTTACTACAAATACTATAATTTTTTAAAAATCGTGAGTTTTATATTTGTATGCATTATCCTGCGGAACAGTTTATTCCATATTTACATGATGAAAATTGTTCTAAGCATGAGTCTAATATTAAGAACAAAGGCCATACAGTCTTTCGTTTTACTTAACATCCAAATAATCAGAACTTGTTTTCTTTTAAACTGTATTAAATGTTTTTCTCTCCGAACAGTTACACTTCAACATGTTCCTCGTTACTTATTCATTTTGAATCCGATGAGTAAATGCTCCATGCAGTCAAAAGTTATCTAAAGATCTGTGTATATGTATGTATTTAAAGGTAATGTAGCGCCACAGCCAAACCATCTTTATAATTGAGAGTTCTGAAAAAATTGAATAAAGGTGAAAGAATTATCATAATCGGATAATAAACAAAGAAGATATGATCATTTGAACTTTCTGTTGAAACGGATATGGAAGCGGCCATTTTGAGAGCTATGACGTCACGGTTCTAAATGACCATATATGGAATATTTATAAATATGAAAATTTACTGATTTATAGGGAAAAAATGACAGCAACTGTATGAAAAATATGTAATACTTAATGGCAATAATGCTTTATATGACCAGTAAAAAAAACGTTCATTTGTAGTGATTTTCTTCATTTTAAATGATATTTATCAATATTCCATATATGGTAATATGGAACTATGACGTCATAGTTCTAAAAATGGCGGCTCCCATATTCGTTTTAGTTAACCTTTAAATGGTCATATCTTTTTTGTTTATCATCCGATTTTGATAATTCTTTCACTTTTTTCCAAGTTTTTCAGAACTCTCAATAACAGAGCTTGTTTGGCTCTGGCGCTACATTCCCTTTAAAGTATGAAACTCGCACCATTATATAAAATATGTTACATCTATCGTTACTAAAGTAAAAGAATGGATGGTGTTTTTTTCATATTTTCAGTAATTTGTGGTGGTTTTGATTTGTCCTTTAGTGTACATGGCTACCAAATGAAATTGGAGATTTTACATATAAACAAATATGTAACAATCTATTTCCTATAATGTTGAAAATTGTCTTATTATTTTACCTGCCCACAGGTATAGCAAAGTAGAATATCATCAACATCTTCGTCCTCAAGCCTTTACTAAACAGATCTGCAATAATGGTTGGTGCAATGGTGGAATAGCTGGCCTCACCCACTCCAACCATCCCTCGTAACAAAATGAATCCCCAAAATGACTGAAAAAATTAGCAAGTACACATACTATAATGTAAATACATGATTAAGTCAAAATATCCAGTCAATATAAAACTGAATTTAAAATGTCCATTCAGCTTTTAAATTTAATAACAGTCTATTAAATCATTTTAGAATTATTTTATTATTAGATTTTTGTGTTTCTGGGTTTCAAGAATCTAATTACACAATGTCCAGTAAAACCTCAGTGTGTTCTGAAGAATGTAACGAGCTTTAAATTAACTGGTTTCATTGGTCCAATTTGTATCACTGAACCAATCAGATTGCTTTATTCATATTTTCATTTGGTTGCTTCTATCATGACATCACTTTCTGGTATTATGACATCACACCCTGGTATTATGACTTCACATCATGCTATTATGACATCACGTCATGCTATTATGACATCATGTCATGCTATTATGACATCATGTCATGCTATTATGATGCAACTCAGTGTGTTCTCAGAACTGAATGAGCCTTTCAATTGCTGTGAGAAACAGATTAAGACCGTTTCTATCACTCATTGAGTAATGAGTTGAATCACAAAATTCGAAAAATAAAATAATTCTAAAATTATTTAATAGACTGTTTTAAATGGTTTACCAAATTAGTATATATAAGCAGGGACTCAGATACGGGGATGTGCAACGCGCTATGTAACAGTAAAAATAATCCAAAAAAATTCAGTGCCGTAGGTATTTACGGATCATCTAAGCAAAAGGGATCAATAATAGCCGATAAGTGACCTATACGGCCAGTCTTGTCTTTAATTACAAGCAGTGTGCGTACTTACCGACTACAGCTCTTAATTAAGTTTGCATGTCTTTAAACAAAACATAAATCAAAGAAATGATAATTTAATAAAGAGTTAATATGTACGTTACGGTTTCTGAAAATATGTGGGTTAGTTTCAAAATCAATTCTCCGCTACTAGTATGATGAAGATGATAATCTAATCAAAAAACAATACATTATTGTAAAAGGTACACTTAAAAACAATACTGATTTCAATCAAATACATTGATTGATAAAGCCCTGAATTAATGCGTGTCCGTGCTGGTTGCTGTTTACATATTCAGTCATTGTTTTTAACTACTTGTGTTTTAATATCTAAAGTCACTTATATAAATGTATTCACTGACAGTCTGTATCTGTCATAAACTTTGACATGTGTACTATCGATAATCAATCTACGTCTGTGTACCGGTGATAAAAAAGCATAACAAATCAACTTGTTACTATAATATTTTTTATAAAAACATTTAAAAAACATAAACATAATTACTTATAACATATAAAACATAACATATATATGTTAAACATAATTGCGTTTTTTTTTGGATTTTTTTTACAAATCCAACTGAACATAATCTATTTCTAATGTGTTTAGTTTCCCATATGCATAATATAAATAAAACTGAAAAAAAATATAAAAAAATAACACAAATAATGTATATATATGTATATCGATGACAGCACACCATGAGTAGCCAGTATTGTGATTTCTGGCCTCTTTGATCCAAACAAACATCCTGCTTAGGACAGCCAATTAGCCACGGGGTACCACATTATTAATTGGAGCAATCTTTTATATATCTATGTAGGTGCTAAGTTTTAAAGTGAAAACCTTATGAAACCTTATAGTAGAAATAAAAAATATATTGCAGAGTTCTTCTAATAATGTTACATATGTCGTGACAATTATCAACAGTAAATACTATTTGGATACATACTGGAATAAACTTCTATAAACATTATTTAAAGGAGAATTTATATACTCATCATGTTTAGTGGCAAAATACTGATTATTTTATTAATGTTCCTGTTTACAAGAAAGATATATATAGAACTCTGGTTGAATATGATTAAAAAGCGGGGACTTATTTAAATGTAATATGCATAATATCAGAAATGTCAAACCACACTAATACAATCACATAGTCTTACATAACTCAAATATTACGCCAATTTATATGATAATAATGAATTTTGGATGGGTCATGGGTCATGCAGCCAATATAATATTTTCACCAAAAAAAGGCCATTTCACGACAAACTAATAAATTTCACATGCTCCAAATTTCTAAAGTAAGTGCTCATTCAAAAATGTAAATGCTCAAAGACACCTTAAAATTGAATATAATCGAAAAATATTACCATTTAAATATGCGAGGTTGATTTTTACGTGATTCTGATATTATTCTTTTATTATATGTTGTTTATAGCTGCTTCAGTCTGAAAATGTTCATGTAATGAACAAACAGCATAGTGAGAGAGAGCGCAAAGACACTTTAAAACGCGCAAGGACACGTTCAAATTAAATATAACATATAAATATAATTACCATTTAAATGTGTAAGATTTATTTTACGTGATTTTAAAGTTATTTCGTGGTAACTGTTTGATAGGTGCTTCTGTCCGAAAAAATGTCATGAAATAAATGATCAGAATAGTGAAGATGCTCAAAGACACGCTTATACGTGCAAAGACATATTAAACGGCGCAAAGACACTTTTAAACGCGCAAAGACACATTTAAATTAATAAGTATATAAAAAGAATAACATTTAAATATGTGACATTGATTTTTTCGATATCAATTAAGTTAATTTGGTGATAGTCCGAAAATCACATTGCACAGAACAAAGAATACAGTTTTCAGAACACACAACACAAGGCCATGATTCACGTCGCGCCTTCTTACGGATACGGCCTGGCATTTTAACACTGATGTTTTAACACTGATTTTTAAACTAAACAGTAAATATATATTCTAACACTACGAAGGCGGATCTAAAACAAAGTTGGCATTGCTTCAAATCCAGAAATTGTTCGATAACACTATTATATAATTCCAGGAAATGAAACACAATCACAAATGAAACTATAAACACAGTAAAAATCCAATAATTAGTAACAATATTAAACTCAGTCAGAAATGAACTAACTTCGAAACTTTGTTATAATCTGTGAAGAATTATTGTTTTGTCAACCTTATATGTACACACACTGATCGATTGTTTATGCACGTGCAACAAACATTGTTGAAGTGTAAAACATTAACTGTCATTTAATTAATTGACAAATAATAAATTGTCATTGATTATCTATGTGCCGCCGATAAAACACTAACAAACAGGAACACAAGTACTTACTAATTACAATGCACCTGTAACAAACATATTTATCACTTGCATTTAATTAAAACTAAATCAACTGTGTGCCGGTTATATTGTCGGCAATATGCTTTTAACATTAAAATTGAGCTAGATAATAAGGTAATGCATTAATAAAGAATAATTATCAAGCTTTTAACGTTTGCAGTTTTACACATTCTTTAGCTAATACTTTAATAGACAGCCATATTTTGGTTTCTAAACATTTATTGCGTCATTGTTATACAAAACTGATACAATTAGACTGGAAATTAAAAACTCAAACACACTTATATGCTTTATATTTTATTAATAACTAAAATAATAGTATAACTAAAAATAAATTAGAGACAATATCAATAGAAACAATATATACTTTTTTGTGTGTCTTTGCGTTTATTTTACAGTGTCGAAGTTGTTGCAGCTAGCGCCCGTCTTTCCTCTTCGATAATATTTTGAATTGTTTATCTATTTATTATTTTTCTTACTTAATAACGTTAAAAAATAAGAACAACTATATCCACACAACCTCATTTATGTTCTTGGTGTTTTTGCGTTACCATAATGGTGTCTTTTGCGTTTATTGGCCCGTCTTTGCGCTTATTGGCCTGTCTTTGCGCTTAAACAATCATATTTAAATCCTTAATAATTATTATAATAATTAGGGCCTATTATACTTTACTAAATAAAGCCTGCATGGCATTGCCTGTTGTCCAATCTCATTCATTACTTGAATAAAATATTGTTTAAATCACTAAATAGTAAAATAAAACAAAATAAATATTTGAAATAATCAATTATCTTCGGAGGTCTTTGTGTTACATTTTATATGTCTTTGCGCTGACCTGCCAAACTTGCACATCCAACGCTTATTTGATTTATTCATTTATTAATATTATGCTTTACCTTACTCCCTGACTTTACCAAGGACGAAACAATAACAAAAACGTGTAAATACAACATAAATTGTCTTTGATATTAACTTAGGGTGTCTTTGCGCTACCTTGCCCATCTTTTTAGATGTCTTTGCGCTGACCTTCCAGTCTTTCACATCCAACGCTCATTTGATTTATTCATTTATTAATATTATACTTTATTAAGGATGAAAAATAAACCAAAAAGGTATAAGGTTTAAGAAGAGCAGCTCTATACGATTTTTCTTTCGTTCCAATCCTAGTTACTTTATGCTGTACCAATATAAAAAAGGCTGAAATAATATATATTTAAACCAAAAAAGGTATATATGCAACATACATTGTATTTTTGGTGTCTTTGATATTAATTAATGGTGTCTTTGCGCTACCCTGTCCGTCTTTGCGTGTCTTTGCGCATCTTTGCGGTATTTAGTAGGACCGTCAGTTACGAACAAAAATGGCGCCTGAAGTTTCGCGACGGCCCCGAATTTAAGAGATTTCTTCTCGTTTCATAATCCTGTAAAAACGGGTCCTGATATAAGCAGGAAAATAAAAAATCCCTCCCTAAAATGTTGATGCTTTTTGGAGGTTTTCAAATAAGAAAAAAAAATGTCATAAAATATGCAGTTTTCCTTTAATTTTAACATTGAAAGTATTTTAAAAAATATATTAATAAAAGAAAGCATGATGACACATTTAAAGCTATAAAAATGCCTATTAAACTTTTTTTGTTGTTGTTGAGCTGAAATACTTACTTACATATGATAAGGCCTTCACATAAATTTAAAATGTGCAACTTTATTAATACTTACATTTGCAGGTACAAAGCTTCCTGCTAGTGTGACACCCGCCCAGAATGTTATACCACAAGCCATGATTGTCTTCCTTTTATATCTGTCACCAAGGTAACCAAACACTGGCGAACACACCATATAGAATGAAATAAATGACGTCTGTAGGAGACCATCTTCCGAGTTGCTAATTCCATAGTATTTCTGAATAGACCCTAGAACACCTTTAAAACAAAAAAGTTAATGTATAGTTTTGATTGTAAAATAAATAAATATCACGCAGTTCTGTCATCAATGAAATAACAAATTCTTATAATCGATCAACACTAAAAATAACTTGTTGTCCAATAATGTAAACTTGTAACTTGTTTTGCATGTTTGTTAGAGATATAAATAATTGGGTGAGTGGTTATGATCTCTGGTGTAGGTGAGGTTAGGATTGGGATAAACTTTGGGATTAGTGTAACAGTTATTATGTCCTCCACATTAATTAGTGGCAACCTAATTCTAAAATCACTCCAATAGTGAATCAGAACACAGACCTAATAACAAATATTATTAATATGTCTGTGATCAGAATGAAGAAAATTAGCATGGCCTGGTTGGGATATTTATTAAACATTAAATGTTACTCACCAGCAACTGTGAATCTGTCCATGTAATTCAACAGGTTGATGCAGAATAAAATGCCTACAATAGCGAATCCACGGGCCTTACTGATCTGAACTCCAAACTGATCCCTCATCATCACTTCTGGCTCATCTGTCAATGCCGGCATCGATGCCTCCAACTCCCCATTCTCCACGATGGGGAGTTCGTCTGAAACATCAACTTGCATGTCAGAAAGTTGTACGGTGTCATCAAAGGGTGGACTATCTTTTGGGTTGTATGACATACTTTTTTATGTCATTCTTTGAAATGACATCGGTACTGTAGAGAAATTAAATGCGTTTCATAGTTTGTCACCAGAAGAAATAAAATCAAATCACAACATAAAACTCGACCCGGAAGTGCCGGAAGTGTTTCAGTTTCATTGCACTTGGGCGCTCGCTTTAAACAGGCATAGAGAGCGTCTTCTGATTTTCACTTTAATCAAAGTACTACGGTACTATACGTACCCTGTTGTGCAGTACATAGAGGATCTTACATGAGTACTCATTCATTATATCATTTTTGCTAACGAGTTTAATAAATTCAATAATGAATGAGAACGAATGTTAAATTCTATTTATCACATAACTCACATGTATATCGACTTTTATTGCATTTTGCCTGTCGCTTTAACACGCAAAACCGACATAAACCGTGGGAATTGGATCATCGCCATTATCGATTTTTTTGACAGCGCATACTACGCTTATTGCATACTTATATAACTAGTGGTGTATCGAAAATATAGAACGGTGTTATTCCACTCCCGTAAGTTATGTGATAAAAGGCGTAATACACGTGCTTAACGCTTATGATGGTGGCCTTAATCAAATAGCACATTCGTAGAAAAAGTCTAGTTAAATTTTTGAGAGTACGCCATTCATAGATTGTAAAAATGTGTTATTTAGAAAACGGTTTTTCTCAGAGACGTACTTCTTAGATTAGATCTCTGGTCTACTCACAGACCTAATAACAACATTTATTATTATTGTTCGAGGCTCTTGTTTCAGCCAAAGGTGTTTTTTTACTTTTAAGACAAAATTACTTTTAAGACAATACCCTACTATGATCTAACGGGAAGCAGACATGTTTAGTAGTAAATAAAAGTACATATTAAAGTACCCATAGACCTACATATCGTATTTATATCCATGATGTACCTTACTTTTCAAAATCGGTTGAGAAATAAAAAATTCACATGCGAAAGTTGTTCTTGATAGGACATTTTCAATGCAAAATTCTGCATGCATCAAAAAATTAAATATTTCTATTTTGAGAATGTGTATTAAAAAAAAAATGGTTTTAATGAAGACACTCTGAACGTTTTATAGCAAAATATTATAAAGTTATTTGAGATATCTTCTACTGTCCCAGCAACAAGCAATTTACATGGAAAAATCCCCAATAAAATAAATTTTTGGCTATACAACATTTATTTCTCAACCGATTTAAAAAGTAAGGTATTTTTATTTACCACTAAATATTCTAATGATATATATGTATGAATAAAATTGCTGATGTTAATGCTGAAAACTCTTTGACCGAAACAAGCGCCCCGAACATTAGGTATGTGGTCTTCTGTAGAGTAAGAGAAGTAAGTAGCAGAGATCTTTCGAAAGTAGTTCTTAGTTTGTTTGTTTGTTTGTTTGTATGGTATTTAACGTCATTATTAACACATGTAAGGTTATATATGACGGTCGATTTTTTTTGTGGTGGAGGCAGAACACCCACTTTTCCTGGGTAGAACCAGTACTGTACACCTCCCGCCATCCGTAAGAAACGACACTTCCTCACTTACAAGTCCAGCACCCAGTGGGATTCTTAGATCACAGGATATAAACACAATAATGGTGACTGTAAATGCTCCAGACAAATCATCATGATTTAACAATACACCAATATGTTTTACTGAATATTGAGTTTGAATGAGTGGGTGGGGTGGGTGGGTGGGAGGTCAAGGAGGTGTCTCGTAGCAGGATAACATTTATTTGATGATAACAGAACAACGATTTATAAATTCTAAAAATAGTTAACAGTAAATAACATAAAAATAAATTTCGATAACAGCTTAAAAGAAATAAGCCCCCCCCCACCCACCCCCCAACCACCCCCACCCCACCCTCTGCAACACCCTCACACCCATCCTCCAAGAATTGATGACAAAAACATGTATACAACACAGACATGATATAGGGTAAAACGTACTTTTCGTGAAGTCTTATCATTTTTCTCGAAATATTGCAGATAGTGGTGGTGCGAGCGGGGTTGGTAGTGGGGTGGCGGCAAACAATACTTCCCCCACCCCCATGGCAAATTATTGGTTGAAGGGAGTCTGTATGTTTTTCTAACACCATCATGTGTTATGTAATTATCTGTATATTATCTGACGCTTTATTTTCTCTTATTTTACTTTTTTTTTTATCTATAAATCGGGAATGTAGATAGAAGCATTGATAATAACTGATATATCTGCGATATTGTTATAATTATTTATTGAGGAAATCAAATTCCAACATTGATGGCATCTGGAGTCTCGCGCAAATTTCATGACGGCCGCGAATTTACGAGATTTCGTCTCGATTCATAATCCTGTATATTAATAAAATCCTGCCATAATCAATGGTAAATTACAATATACGTCTCAAGATGTGGCGATGAACCGTCGCAATGTAATGAAAATGCCATTGCAAGGTATACCTGAGCTGAATGAACTGTAGAAGTTGCAGGATTACTTCCCTTGTTTCGGAAGACGCCATTTGCATCGAGTATAAAAAGGCGTGACTGACCCGTGCACGTCGGGGAGAAGGCACTGCAACACTGACTGGTTTACTATCCCTTGTCAGGATCCTAGTCAGTGTTGTCAGTGTTGTTGACCAAGATCGGTGTCGTCTCATTCGTCCCGCCCGCCATGGAACAACCATCGAGGTGAAGCAGTTAGTTGAGCGTCGGCAGCCTGCATGGAATCATAGAGTGATTGGCGTGGTATTTGTGGGCTTTGTAACTATGGAATGCGTGGTCGACGACTCAGCAGCTGAACGGATCCAACGTGGGGAAGCCTGGCAATGTACATGGAGCAAAGGAGTCAGCAACCTGCGTGCCTATAGAACTTGAGGCCTCCGGGGACGCAGGTTTCAGAGGCGGGGTGGCCCACGGCCATGTAGGATAGGACACAACAATAGCGGATATAGGTCAACACCACCTAGCGGATGTAGGAACCAGCGACACTCCAGACAACACTTCACCGCCACAGCGACAACAACATCGAGCGAAAGCGACACACCAGCAACACATCTACAAGAGAAACGACGCAGACACCACAACACACAGATACCACAACCCACCACAACTAGAAGAAGTCCAAACATAATGCCGAGTCAACGGGGGATTCTTCCCGGGGCTCATATGGTAGAGGGACTCTAAACCTTATGTAGGGTGACCTATTGGGTCGACCCTTGCCAGCTACCACATATCAAAGACAGATGGGACTGCGGAGCCGGTCTTACGTGTAGTATAGCCACGGGCGTATATGACGCAGTACTACCGGAATGATTGCTGACTGACCGATGGTGAAGATGTCTCCTTCGTCCGCCAGCGTGGAACAACGCCAGGAACAACCACAGAAGCAGATAGTTGGACTAGTTGAGCGTCGGCAGCCTGCATGGAATGAGTGAATGGTGTGGTATGTGTGGAATGTATGGTCGACGACTCGGCAGCTGAACGGAAGTGGGGAAGCCTGGCGTTGTACACGGAGCGAAGAAGTCAACAACCTGCGTGCCTCTAGAACTATATTACGATAGTTGCTATAGCCTCCGGGGACGCAGGTTGCAGTTGGCGGTGTGGCCCAAAGACAGGACCCCGACCTAATACCAGTAGCGGATGTAGGACACCACCACCTAGCGGATGTAGGAGCCAGCAACACGCCAGAAAACACTTCACCGCCGCAGCGACAACTACACAGAACGAAAGTGACAACCCAACTACACACAGACAACGGAAACGACTACACAGCACAGCACAGCACAGCACAGCAGCACCAGATCAACAGACGCATTCCACAGAGAAGTCCAGACTCTATTGTACCCATCGCTTCAAGATACGTGTCTTAGGATCGTGCTTGTCGTGTTTGTTGGTGGAGGGACTTTAAACCTCAGAACGACACACACACGCACACACACACACACACACACACACACACACACACACACACACACACGGGATGTCGATCAGTGAACATCTCATGGAAGGTTGTTGAATGGGATGGATGGCTGTAGGATAGTGCTGGGACTTTGGTCGAAGCCTACTTTATAGCGGTTGAACCGTTAAAGAGCTTTGCAATTGGTATAGGGTAGTTCTGGGATTTTGGTTACAGTGTACCGGGTCGTAGACTATCATACGGTTTCAGCTGGTGTGAAGTGGTTTGGAACAAATGTTGTGCTGTGAAACTGGTTGATGTTGTATGAGGTTGGTTTCGAACGAGTGAAAGGATGTAGTTGTATGGAGGTGTGAAACGGGTTAAGAGTGGGAGTTAATACTTGATTATGTAATGATTCATTTGTGACCAAATAACAATCACTTAAACTCTATTTTGTTTAGAATCAATCACGAAGCAAGAAGCTTGAGGAAAATTGTTACAATTAACTATTAATTGATATTGTCCTGAACAATCAGTCAGTTTGAAACATGTATATCAGCGTATACGATTGTAAATACTAAGCGATTGTGTAACGTATACCGTCTTGGTACACGGTACACAATTATGGACGTGTGGCCATTAGACAAGATGTCCGATCGTCAAAGGGATATATGACAATGTTGAAGAAGTTGTCAAGCATTAGAAGAGCTGTCGGAAGGAAAACATGCTCGACTATTCGAAATTGTTTTATTGATGTATGCAGTGATTACTGATATGAAATTGCCAAACAAATAAACTGAAGTCGATTGATTGATGGATTGAATTGGATTTTATAGTCACACCAACAGCTAAGGTCATATGGCGACTTTCCAGCTTCCATTGGTGGAGGAAGACCCCAGGTGCCACTCCGGGCAATTTTCGTGCACGGGCGGGCACCTGGGTAGAACCACCGACGTTCCGCAATCCAGCTGGATAGCTTCCTCACATAAAGATTCCTAGGCCCCTGAGGGATCGAACCTACAGCGGTGAGGGGCAAGTGATTTCAAGTCAGAGACGTTAACCACTCGGCCACGGACGCCCCAAACTGAAGTCGAAATGAGGCAACATACGTGTTATTGGTATAATACAAATAGCTATCAACATACATGGCATTGCCAACAAATCTTTAACCGGAAAATCCAAGTCGGAAAAGGGCTTAACTTTTGCCTAAATGCCATACAAAGTTACGGAACATGTGTGTACCAGTGCTATAGATGGTACTGAAGACATATTCCGAGTTTTACTGAAGTTTAATGATGTATGACTTGCAGTTATTTAAAATACATGGACTTGCCGAAGGCTTTAGCGGCCAATTATAAGTCGGAAAAACGGCCATAGTTTTGCTTAAATGCAATAAAGAGTTACGGAACATGTGTCTATTAGTGCCATTGATGGTGAAAGACATGTTTCAAGTTTTACTGATGTATGAACAATAGTTCTGATGTATGACCAGTAGTTCTGATGTATGACCATAAGTTCGGATGTATGACCAGTGGTTCTGATGTATGACCAGCAGTTCTGATGTATGACCAGTGGTTCTGATGTTTGACAAGTAGTTCTGATGTATGACCAGTATTTCTGACGTAAGACCAGTGGTTCTGATGTATGACCAGTGGCTCTGATGTATGACCAGTACTTCTGATGTATGACCAGTACTTCTGTAACCTAAAAGCCATCTCCGACGCTAGATAGATACAATACAAATCTTAGTTTTCGAATAGTCGAGCTAAAAAATAATAATCCAGTATCGATTTGACTTTAAATCTGCTTGCATATATTAAAATGTAGGGAAGTTATTCATCATTTCTGCTTGATCATTCTACCATTACGTAATGTGTCATTAATCAACAATTAGTCATTCAATGTGCACAATAATTTGCTTTGAATGATTCACATAATTATCATAATGATTTGTAAATATACAAGTTATGTAGAAATCAATCGGGTCGCCTCGAGTTAAAACAAATCAAGATTGGCCTGAGGGAAAATATAAGAAGGAAAATAAGATATGATACACCCACGCGCGATAATTTACATGATATACCCATGTATACTGAAAGGAAAAAGAAACGCAGGGTGCGCATTTCCGCTATATATTGCATATACTGCACACTTAATTCCATATATATTCCAAGGAAATCTCAAGATGTTTTGTAAAAAAAAAAAGTGCAGTTAGTTAGAGAAAGGACACAACTGTGATGTTGTAGACGTTTTAATCACAGTACACGTTGTAACAAGAAAATCATAAATGCTGAAGTTCCTCTTTGAAAAATTGAGCCAGTTCAGTACTGTATTTAATGTTAAGTGATTGCAACATTTAAAGCCTAAGTTTGCTCACCTGCTTGAGTCAAATGCGCATTCTGACGATAATGAAACTCTAAAGGGTTAACCATTGGTGTGCTCAGTGCTGTTTAAACCTTCTTTCTAAAAGGACAGGCATAATGTCGCCCTGTACCATTCGATTAGCAGTAGCATATTAAACATACAATATATAGCAGAAATACGCACCTTGCGTTTCTTTTTCCTTTCAGTATATTATGTAGATTACATACATTTTTATTCATATTAGACTATGCATTTAAAAATCATTTCCATTTTTTTTTGCTCCCGAGTTTCACTTCGATTTTGGTTAATATGGATTTTAAAACGGGTAGTTATCGCTTTGTCAATACAAATAACGCATACATTTTGTTATTTATATAATTAATGGCGCGATTGTTTTTGCATTGTCCCGAGACTCAGTAATAATTGTATCATGTCATTTCGTATAATTTCTAACGATCATATTACACATGTCCTTTTTCGTTGTTGTCGCGCACCCGAGTACAGCGTAATTGATTGCATTTCGTTCTTTCGTGGAATTTCTAATTTCTTAAGATTCCCCTTTTGTTTTTGTTAATGTTGCTGTGAAATTTGTTGTTTCAGCCATATTCGAGCCCTTAATTCAGCTTAAAGATGGGCTTATGCTGAAAATTGACTTCTACTTCGTGTTAGCTTATAAACTGCCGGCAGGCTATTTTAGGGACAATTCTATTCATGATTTGAAGTGGACATGGCTGTCAAAGGTACATCATGCAAGGTGTATTTTAATTTCCAGTTCTACCGAGGAAGACAATCAAGAAGTACCTTAGAAGCAAATCGCTTACAACAGGAATAGAATTAGCTAATTTAAAAATTAATTTAATTTAATTAAAAAAAGTGGCACGTTTATCGAGTTCTGTTTTGGATGGATGTTTCATACAATTCACTTAAGTAATTATGTACTGACATTTCGCATGATTATGAAAATAAACACCATTTAGAGCAGATTCAAACTTGGAGGTCTAAACCGATTGTCTATATTTGGAGGAGGGAGTATATATAACAGTATAGAGTCTACAGCCATACACGATTATCTGTCATGGGAGGACGGACGAGTCTAGCACCAAAGCCATACACGATTATCTGTCATGGGAGGAGGGACGAGTCTAGCACCAAAGCCATACACGATTATCTGTCATGGGAGGAGGGACGAGTCTAGCACCAAAGCCATACACGATTATCTGTCATGGGAGGAGGGACGAGTCTAGCACCAAAGCAATACACGATTATCTGTCATGGGAGGAGGGACGAGTCTAGCACCAAAGCCATACACGATTATCTGTCATGGGAGGAGGGACGAGTCTAGCACCAAAGCCATACACGATTATCTGTCATGGGAGGAGGGACGAGTCTAGCACCAAAGCCATACACGATTATCTGTCATGGGAGGAGGGACGAGTCTAGCACCAAAGCAATACACGATTATCTGTCATGGGAGGAGGGACGAGTCTAGCACCAAAGCCATACACGATTATCTGTCATGGGAGGAGGGACGAGTCTAGCACCAAAGCCATACACGATTATCTGTCATGGGAGGAGGGACGAGTCTAGCACCAAAGCCATACACGATTAGCTGTCATGGGAGGAGGGACGAGTCTAGCACCAAAGCCATACACGGTTATCTGTCATGGGAGGAGGGACGAGTCTAGCACCAAAGCCATACACGATATCTGTCATGGGAGGAGGGACGAGTCTAGCACCAAAGCCATACACGATTATCTGTCATGGGAGGAGGGACGAATTTAGCACCAAAGCAATACACGATTATCTGTCATGGGAGGAGGGACGAGTCTAGCACCAAAGCCATACACGATTATCTGTCATGGGAGGAGGGACGAGTCTAGCACCAAAGCCATACACGATTATCTGTCATGGGAGGAGGGACGAGTCTAGCACCAAAGCCATACACGATTAGCTGTCATGGGAGGAGGGACGAGTCTAGCACCAAAGCCATACACGATTATCTGTCATGGGAGGAGGGACGAGTCTAGCACCAAAGCCATACACGATTATCTGTCATGGGAGGAGGGACGAGTCTACTCCCAACAACCATACCCGAGTGTCTGGATCGGGCGGAGACATACGCTGGAAGCCTAGCTCCTACAACCATACCCGATTGTCTGGATCGGGCGGAGACATACGCTGGAAGCCTAGCTCCTACAACCATACCCGAGTGTCTGGATCGGGCGGAGACATACGCTGGAAGCCTAGCTCCTACAACCATACCCGAGTGTCTGGATCGGGCGGAGACATACGCTGGAAGCCTAGCTCCTACAACCATACCCGAGTGTCTGGATCGGGCGGAGACATACGCTGGAAGCCTAGCTCCTACAACCATACCCGATTGTCTGGATCGGGCGGAGACATACGCTGGAAGCCTAGCTCCTACAACCATACCCGAGTGTCTGGATCGGGCGGAGACATACGCTGGAAGCCTAGCTCCTACAACCATACCCGAGTGTCTGGATCGGGCGGAGACATACGCTGGAAGCCTAGCTCCTACAACCATACCCGAGTGTCTGGATCGGGCGGAGACATACGCTGGAAGCCTAGCTCCTACAACCATACCCGAGTGTCTGGATCGGGCGGAGACATACGCTGGAAGCCTAGCTCCTACAACCATACCCGAGTGTCTGGATCGGGCGGAGACATACGCTGGAAGCCTAGCTCCTACAGCCATACCCGAGTGTCTGGATCGGGCGGAGACATACGCTGGAAGCCTAGCTCCTACAACCATACCCGAGTGTCTGGATCGGGCGGAGACATACGCTGGAAGCCTAGCTCCTACAACCATACCCGAGTGTCTGGATCGGGCGGAGACATACGCTGGAAGCCTAGCTCCTACAACCATACCCGAGTGTCTGGATCGGGCGGAGACATACGCTGGAAGCCTAGCTCCTACAACCATACCCGAGTGTCTGGATCGGGCGGAGACATACGCTGGAAGCCTAGCTCCTACAACCATACCCGAGTGTCTGGATCGGGCGGAGACATACGCTGGAAGCCTAGCTCCTACAACCATACCCGAGTGTCTGGATCGGGCGGAGACATACGCTGGAAGCCTAGCTCCTACAACCATACCCGAGTGTCTGGATCGGGCGGAGACATACGCTGGAAGCCTAGCTCCTACAACCATACCCGAGTGTCTGGATTGTAAAAAGGAAGAAGAGGAAAAGTTGGAAGTCTAGCCCCAACAATCCTACCCCATTGTCTTGTTTGGTAGGAGGGATACGTTGGAAGTCTAGCTCCTACAGCCATACCCCATTGTCTTGTTTGGTAGGAGGGATACGTTGGAAGTCTAGCTCCTACAGCCCCACCCCATTGTCTTGTTTGGTAGGAGGGATACGTTGGAAGTCTAGCTCCTACAGCCATACCCGATTGTCTGAATTGGGAGGAGGAGGGATAATTTATTATATTATAATCTTTATAATTGCGAACCGTTAGTTTCTAAACCAGTCAATATGTTTTTTCTTGTTTTCTTTAAAAACAGCAGCAACAGCTGAAATAAAGAACAACTAGAACAAAGTCGACGAGGGTCCATCTTAAACGTAACGTTCTTCACCTGTCATGTACACAGCCTATTCAACTACTGTGTCAAATATGAATAACCTCTTCCAACTGGCGCAGAAGGAGTTCAAGTTACAATGAAAGTTCATTAACACTTGTGCAAACTGTAGCTGATATTGTAATATTGAAAATCGGGGGTTAATGTTCATTTTGATGAATTCTACCTTAGACCTTGCCCTCAGACCCCAGGGATCAGACTCTGGCTTTGAAACCGTGTTGACAAAAAAAAAACTGTGTTAAATATGAACTCCCTGCTTCAACTGATGTAGGAGGAGATTAGGTTACGAGGAAACAATACAAATGCATGCTGAACCCATATGACTGTAAGTCGTAGGATTTGTAAATTAAAATTGCAAACCTTGATAGCATGTAAGACATATAAATATACTGAAAATCGCAGGATGGATGTTCATTTTGGTAAATTTCACCTTTTGACCGTGGCCTCTGGCATCAGGGTTTAAATTCGAAACATTCGCTGTTATCGCAACATCATAAGCAACCTTTGTCCTAAATATGGACACTCTCCTTTAACTAATGACCACATGTCCTCTTCTTCAGGGAGGAGGATCCATACATCAAGTTCAAAACCCTTCCATAGTATATATGTATATCGCGTGTTATAGCAGGTAAGCAATTAAAAACTGAAGGGGTTGATGCACTATTTTTAAACAAGGTTTATTTCAAAAGGCTCTGAAAAAAACTTGAAAAAAGCTGAAAGAATTATCTTAATGCAATTTTGCAAAGACACATAAATGGAGGCGGCCATCTTGGAACAATGACGTTATCGCGCCTTTTTACCATATATGGCATGGTGACAAGCAAAGCAAACCACCGCAAATGAAAAACAAGGCGGTCAATGACCTTGAAGCTCTACTGATTGATTTTGATTTCAGGAAGTAGTCGCTACAGACTTGTTTTTTGAAAATCTATTTTTAACCATGGCGGCCATCTTGAATTTCCGGCCGACCTGAAATTTTGCTAGGATCAATTAGACATTAAGAGCAACATTCCTGTGAAGTTTCATGAAAATCCGTCAAGTAGTTTCAGAGGTGTAGTCGCTACAAGTTTTCATTATATAACTCCATGTAAACCGCTGGCAGCCATGTTTAACGTCAAATCAAAACGATTTTCGACAAGGACCAACATCATGTCATACTGATCATTTTAGAAAAAGTCCCATATCAATATCTCTTATAGTTTTGAAGAAGTAGTCGCTACAAACTTATTTATTTTAAATCTATTTTTAGCTGTGGCGGCCATCTTGAATTTCCGGCCGACCTGAAATTTTTCTAGGATCAACTAGACATCAATAGCAACATTCCTGTGAAGTTTCATGAACATCCGTCAAGTAGTTTCAGAGGAGTAGTCGCTACAAACTTGTATTTTAAAACTCTATTTATAGCTTTGGCGGCCATCTTGGATTTCACATCAACATCAATTTTTGCTAGGATCAACTAGACTTTATGGGCAACATTTCTGTAAAGTTTCATGAATATCCATCCAGTAGTTTCAGAGGAGTTGTCGCTACAAATAAAAGTTTACGGACAGACGGACGGACGGACGGACGACGGACGCCGCACCACGGCATAAGCTCTGCTGATCTCTGATCAGTCGAGCTAATAAGCATACAATTTATACATTTTACATATGTACATCTATTTTTAATCAATTTGCAGTGATTGCCTTTGCTTTAAAATGTATTTTGTCAATATGACATTTATGGTAAAAAGGCGCGATGGCGTCATCGTTCCAAGATGGCCGCCTCCATTTATGTTCGTTGCACATTTTCAATAGGTCACATCTCCTTTATTTTTCATGACATTTTGATAATTCTTTCAGCTTTTTTTCAAGTTTTTCAGATCCCTTTTAAATAAATCGTGTTTGAAAATAGTGCATCAACCCCTTTAAATTAATGAATATTGAATATCGCGGGTTAAATGCTCGTTTTGGTGAGTCTGACATTTTAATCGTGTCCTCTGGCTCTTGAGGTCAGACCCTGGATTCAAAACTGGTCAAGCATCTGCACACCCTTAATAACCACTGCCAAATATGACTTGAATTGGGGTTTTAAGGCGCACCAACACATGAAGGGTTATATGGCGCCTATCAGGAATGAGCATGCCAGACTCATCCTCCATGTACATCGGGATAAAATATGGAGAACGGGCCTAGAACCTTCTCACCCTGAATTGCAAAATCTATTGTTGACACTCCATTTACGCTGGAGCCACGTTATAGTTTTTCTGCCACTGCTCTAGTTATATGAGCGAGATGGCACCTGGAAATGAAGACCTTCAATGAGCATGAACACAAAATGATAAAATGAAGATGAATGGAGTGTGTGTGTGTGGTGGTGGTGGTGGTGGGGGTGTGAGGTGGGGGGGGGGGGGGGGGGGGATCTAGAAATTGGGAAAAACAATAATCTTACTATATTACATAGTAATTAAGGCACTCAAAATGTTTGGAAATAGACCCAACAAGAGAGTCGAATAATTGACACTTCTCATTGATAGGGATTGATATTTTGATTAAATACATTATATAATTTATGCAGTGAGTATTACGCATGCTGAGCTATATGCGGTTGGGTTCTTGACCAGTTGCCGTATTCGGAATGACACGAATAATGTCTCCAGAGCGCATCCTAGCTGTCCCTTTAAGATGTCGGGTCGGATAAGTTCGACAACGAGCAAATTCGATGAATGCGTTGCAGAGTGTTTGCCCCTGTTTAATGTATTCGCAATGACTTAAGTAAATGGAACCTAATGATACCATCGTCGAACTTGGTAAGTAAGCATCATGATTCGAGGAGTTCGACAATGCGGAAAATCGGCTCGAACGTTACATAATTATGATCCTTATATTACAAGCCGAAATGATTTAATTTCAGTTTCCATATACATGCATAGTCGCAGGTGCAAGGTCACGGGTCAAGATCATGAAGTTTTCGTGTCCAGTTTAATTAAATGTTCAACCATTTCCGACGTTGTTTGGTCGTAGATCTGGACAAGGTCAAAGGCGATGTGTTAATGTCATGCACCTGATAAACCTCTTGAGACAATGGGATGGAGTTGATTTAAAGTAGGTGTGTCGCATAGCAAATAGATGATCAGGGCTTTATACTTTATATCAATTTTCATCCCAGTAATGATCTAGCAATTTGACGAGGGGTCACCATTTGAGCGAATCTGATCATTACTTATAGCGTCTCCGTGGCCGAATGGTTTTAAAACGACGTTGCGTTGTAAACCTTCGCCTCTCACCGCTGCGGGTTCGAATCCCACTGGGAGCTCAATTTGTAAGTGAGGAAGTGTCGATTATTAGGGATGGCGGGAGGTGTACAATACTGGTTCTACCCAGGAAGAGTGGGTGGTCTGCCTTCACCACAAGAAATCGACCGTCATATATAACCTTACGTGTGTTGAAATTGACTCAACATATGTATACAAACAAACAAACAAACAAACTTATTATTACTTTGTGATGAAGGGACATAGGAGTTGAACTTTAATGGAATTATAACAACTGTTTTTCTTTGATCCTGCTTTACAGACTACACTAGTTATCTGTAAAATATGTGTTTTCCGATTACACTGATCGATGAATTGACAAAACATGTTAAAGGGAATGTAGCGCCACAGCCAAACAAGCTCTGTTATTGAGAGTTCTGAAAAACTTGGAAAAAGGTGAAAGAATTATCCAAATCGGATGATAAACAAAAAAAAAGATATGACCATTTAAAGGTTAACTGAAACGAATATGGGAGCCGCCATTTTTACTGGTCATATAAAGCATTATTGCCATTAAAGGGGGTACATCAGGATTTTTCTGGAAACATCTTAAATTATAAAATTGTTCCAGTTCATGATAAAACACTTATATCAATCAAAATATGATGTTAGAACCATTTTGTTAATGTCTAAACTTTGAAAACACCATATAGCTAGGACAGAATCGGTCGTAAAATGCTGAAATTAACCCTGGTGCGTCACCTAGGTTAGCACGTATTACTGTGCAGAATGAATTTCTTTGCAAATAAGGGATAATTTTTAGGCTCATTCATTATGTTTTGGCCATGTAGAATAGAAAATATTAATATTTTTAAATTTTAAATCGGACACCTAGACCCCCATGAAAATCCTGATGTACTCCCTTTAAGCATTATTGCCATTAAGTATTACATATTTTTCATACAGTTGCTGTCATTTTTTCCCTATAAATCAGTAAATTTTCATATTTATAAATATTCCATATATGGTCATTTAGAACCGTGATGTCATAGCTCTCAAAATGGCCGCTTCCATATCCGTTTCAACAGAAAGTTCAAATGATCATATCTTCTTTGTTTATTATCCGATTTTGATAATTCTTTTACCTTTATTCATTTTTTTCAGAACTATCAATTATAAAGATGGTTTGGCTGTGGCGCTACATTCCCTTTAACAATTATACCAATTATGTAGAGCGCCCTCATTCCCTCTTGGGTCTCTTGTTTTTATTATCAAACGTAGAAACATTAGATAAAAAAAAACAACAACATATTTCAGTGTGACTATTTCTTTTAAACTTTTTGATTAGGTAATCAACGTATTTATTTTACTCAACACTGTCAAATTACCTCATAGCATACATTTAATATGCTTCTAATTAAATAAGAAGAAAGTCTTAATTTATGTAGGCCTGTGCTGCAGTATGTATATCGATACCGAGTAAACAAACATTACTGGTAGGCCTATATATAATGAAACATGTGTTAAAATATACATTAAATAAAATGGAATTATGTGTATTTAAATTACAAATAAACATAATCATAAAAAAGCACAGAAATAATTAAATAATAGCCCAATACCAATACTTTTCCATTTATGGAAATTAATATAGGTTAATTTAAAGTTCCCTGCGCATGCGCGTAAATTATCAAAATAAGAAAAATGGCGGCTGTTCTTGAAGAAGGGTGATCATTTCTGGATATTTTCAACTCTATGATGGCCACACAGAAACCCGGCGAGTGGGTACAGTCGCTGATCAATCGCTTTGATGCACAGGTTAGTAATTTGCTTGAGATTTTACCATATATATGCGTGTCACCGTTTATTTCAAAGGCCGAAACCGACCAAGGGATCGGCCGTAAATTTATGAATGAACGCATCTGCGTTTTGACCGTACCGTGGGAAGTACTATTATTAGAAGCGGTATTCGAGTCTTTTGTGACAATATTTTGTCAAAATATCACCTTTTCGCGAGGTCTAAATCGTCATTCTGTGTGATAACGCATGCATTTGTTGTTAGTATGCTTTGTTTATTATCATATTTGTGCATATTTTATGGGAACGCGTGGGCGGTTTCTCAGCTGATCTTTGCGGTCGGGTACTTGTTCATGTCACGCGCGAGCGCGCGCCTGCTTTATCAACAACTGACCTTGTCGCGCTCCACTTATCCCTCAATTGGGTGATTGCCAATTGTCACAACTTTACCTATGTTCATTCATAAATCGTATTTATGTGTAAATGTAGGTCACACTTTATAGGTTTACAACATGACAGACCCATCCTCTTTGAAGGAAATTAGTGCTGGCATATACCCAATTCTGTACTTACCTTTATAACAAGCTTGTGTATGTTAAAAGTATGAACACATATTTTGATTTTGAGTTAAATAAATTATGGAAGTAAGTGTAACTCAGAAAATATGCCTGAATAAAACCTTTGCCAAGATGAAGACAGCCATTAAAAATGCAAAATAATAAAAGATTTTTTTTCCGTCTAGTCGTTTGGAAATGGGACTGACTCCCTAATGTCTAAAGTAGTAATAATCAAGAAATATTATGTAATAAAAAAGGTATATATTAGTGCTTCATGCTTCTTGATTCTTGACTATCCAATCACTCAGTTGCTTCTTAATTACTTAAATCATGAGTTTTATCTATGATTGTTTGTTACATTTATTTACTAATACACACTTGATGACTGTAAGTGTAATTAAATGTTTTATGATTCTTGTATTGTATAATTTATTTAATCTAAACTGTCAATATATATTGTAACAATGGAGTCGAAGAAGTGTGGATGTGTTGATTTAAAAAAAATACTCACAATGACATTTGCAAGACCGCACACAATTTGCCAAATGAGTCTCTTCATTGCACGCATTTTGTATTTTTTTGTCTAAATTACAATCGACGCTTCATTAAACTATTGCTCACGCTGTCAGTTGACATTTGCGATTACTACAAAGAATTGCGGAAAAAAATGGCGATTGTTTTCTTTTTATAAAAAACACAACACAACAACAGTTACAGTGCAACAGATACAGTGTGGCTCACACAAAACCCACACTTTTACTCTTTCACGTCAAGTGAGGAATTTAGAAATCGCTTAATTACGCGGAGTTTGATGAGAAAACTACTCAGTGTGGAGATCAGCTATGCAAAAAATAACTGGCGTACTTAGGCCACGATACTTTGAGTACAGAAACCCGGGCGAGGCGAAATAACGCAGGTAAAGGTGCATATTTTTCAAGATTGAAGTTATTTTTGTCCGTAATTATTCAGTAAGTTTAGAGAGAAATGTTAAACTTTTTATTTTTGGATGTTGGAAACTCGAAAATACAATATTTCCTAGATATTTTACTGGGCCAAGATGTGTTTTATGTGGTGGTTCCTTTTATCAAGTTTACAGCTACCATTCAAAACAGTCTATTAAATCATTTTAGAATTATTTTATTATTAGATTGTTTCTGGGTTTCAAGAACCTCATTACTCAATGTCCAGTAAAACCTCAGTGTGTTCTGAGAATGTAATGAGCTTTAAATTAACTGGTTTCATTGGTCCAGTTTTTATCACTGAACCAATCATAATGCTTCATTAATATTTTCAATTGGTTGTTTCTATCATGACATCACTTTCTGGTATTATCAGTGTTCCAAAAATAGAATCCGGGCTAGTCTCTCTTTCAAAAATGGTTGCCCGTCGGGCTAGTCAAAAAATTCTTGGGGCAATCAAACTTTGCAAACTAAAATTCAACCAGAATCATCTTAAATCGCGTGTAATTTGAAGCCACAATGTTATTTGTTGAACGATAAAGAGTTCGCTCCCTTGATTAAAGTTCATCAATTTGAAAGCGTGCATTTCATCGGTTGATTACACGATTTGAAACAATCGCAGTACAGCTTTCATATTAACATCGAGTGGTCATACAAATTTGTCATGTTGAATATGTAGAAGAAGTTAGATCACTCGAATATAAACTGTTTAAGGTGATTTCGATTTTATATTCTAATTTTTCAATGAATTGCTGTATTTTCTATTTTTAAACAAGTGTGTAAAATGCTTTTACAACGAACGCTTATTCACAAATGCAAGCTGCTAAATAACACCGGGAACGCGCACCTGTTTTTGGATGGTTTAATTTGCGGGACCCAGTACGGGTTTTTATGTGATTTGCGGTGCGATCTTAAAAAATGTAAAAGAAAATGGTATTGTTTTTGTTTTATGATGCAATGGATAAATAAAAGGAAAATAAATGAAAATAGAACATTTTTGTTTGATTTATAGTCACAGGTGTATTATTAATTAATTATAAATAAAACAAAGTAAAAAAGCGAAGTATTCAATATCGACTATGCTATGTACCGCCGGTACCGGCAACTATTCATTGGTATAACAATTTCTGGGCAACTAAAAAATAAATCAGGGCAAGTGACTTTTCAGTCAGGGCAAGTGGACTTTTGAAATCTACTTGCCCTGGACTAGTCCCCAATTTTAATTTTCTTGGAGCACTGATTATGACATCACTTTCTGGTATTATAACATCACGTCATGCTATTATGATGCAACAGTGTGTTCTCAGAACTGAACGAGCCTTATAATTGCTTTGAGAAACAGATTAAGACTGTTTGTATCACTCATTGAGTAAGGCCTAAAAAAAAAAATTGTGTGGTTCGGGTCACCCGACCCTACCTACGAATACCCGCCGACCCTGTTTTTTTGGTCCATTTCGAAATTATTTTTTTTTAAAAAAAATTAGTTATAGTACATAATTCAGTGCATCTTCCCTGACCTTTTTTTGGTCCATTTCGAAAAAAAAAAAAAAAAAAAAAATCCGACCTACCCTACCTACCAATTTTGAACATGTTACCCGAACCACACATTTTTTTTTATAGGCCTAATGAGTTTCTTGAAACCAAGAACACACAATTCTAAAAATAAATATAATTTTAAAGTGATTTAAGAGACTGTTTCAAGTAGTAATGCTGTATATCATATTATTCTTATTGATCGTTATCCCCGCTAGAGGCAGAGGGGTAGGACCCACCTTCATGTTCATTTTGTCATTTTTTATCGCGCATTCAAGGTCTTCTTCATGACACCCCATATGCAAATTTGGGAACGTGGCTCCATCGTAAATGGAGTGTCTACAATAGAATTTGCAGCAACTCTGCAGGTTAGAAGGTTCTAGGCCCATTCTCCATATTTTATCTAGATGTAAATGGAGGATGAGCCTGGCATGTTCATCCCTGTTTGGCGCCATATAACCTTTCTGGTGTTGGTGCGCCGTAAAACCCCAATTCAATTATTGATCGTTAATTGTAACCAGTTTTACAAGTCTGCTTTTTTAATTTTTTTTTATAAATACGTTGGTGATATCTTTGGTCAGAAATAATAAAAAAATGTATAAAAAGAATCTCGGGTCATAAACCTCTTGTGAGTGCAGCCTTGTAAAATGTATTGGAAGGCCTTGATTATGGATATTTATGACTTTGAAAAAAGAATGCTTTCCGGTTGAAAATGGACAACAAAAATGAACAAAACCCAGGGCTCGAAAGCACCCGAACAATGCAAGTTATTTTGAGAAAATGCAAGTTGAAAGTTTTAGCACTCACAAAAAAATTCGAGTACATCTAAGGTTTTTTTTTTCAGAAAAAGGAAAAGGCCCAAGCCCTTCAATAGGAAAAAAAAGCCTAATTTTCGAGTTAAAGGGGAAAAAATAATGTGGTTTCGAGATATAGGGGGAACAGTGTATAAGGCAGGAATTGAAGGTTTGAGTGTGCAATTATGCAAAAAAATGTACATTTTAGATAAACTGTCTTCGAGAAATGTATCCCAAACATAATAATGTTGAGAAAGTTAGAGTGGGAAATAATATTTTTTTCAGGGGAATTTTCTCAGCCAAAGAGGGGGAAAAGTAGTCTGTTTTGCTAGGGGAAGGGGCCGATATGGAAGTGGCCGAATATTGAAGAGGCCGAATATCGGCCCCTGTTTATGAAGGAAAAAAAGCCCTGCATCTTTTCTGTACAAATTTTGCATGTCAGTGACAAATTACTCAAATAACGAAAGGAGTTGAATGCTGGTAAGAATGCACTTTTGCAAGTTGAGAAAATATTTGTGCTTCCAGAAAAAAAGGAAAGTGGATAAAATAAAGTCTATCCGTGAAAACTTCTCATTGTGATTAACTGCATCAAAAGTTGAAATACGGATCTGCTTCAAAATGTACTTGTTATATATATCAATCATAGTAATGGAATTCTATGCAGAGTAATTTGTAGTGTCTGACCACTTGAAAATGGCGTATTGTCGCTAAAAATGGATACTTTTAGTCAAAACACTGTGATGGCGGCACTCGCTAACTCGATGAATCAAGTGAAGTGTGGGTTTCGCTTATCTGTACTGTAGCAGCATATTTGCTTAAATACTCTTAAAATCATTAAAAATGCAATTAAAATCCATTCAGTTCTTACCGAAACGAAAACAAAATCAGGAATATGCAATTGTTTATCCACTCATCTTTGTATTGCAACTTTTTGTTCATTTAACCAGTTGATGTATTAAGGTACATGAGGCCAGGTAAAATAATACATGTGTTTACTGTAACATTGTTGGATAAAAATGGATCTTAATTGATTAGATTAGATTAAAGACGACCGTTTGAAATCGAGCTTTATTGATGGTGTACTTAGCGAGTGATTGATAGGAATAGACAAAATTAAAAGTTACAAAAACAGTGATTAGCTAGTGATTGATATTCAGTAAATTAAATTAAACATTTTAATTAAAGCATGCTTATAGCGTTTGAGATGATTAGAGAAGTGTTCTGTCTGTACATCAGGTTTTCCACAGCACCTTTAAAGGGACACTGTCCGTAAGTAAGCAGATATTGAGCATAACTAAATAACCACCTGACTTTTATTCAGTGAAATGTATACATGAAAACATGAGTATAGACCCTAGGAAGTCTGTAGTAATACATTCGTGAGTTTGAAAAAAAAGAAGCTTTACTTATTATTTGTAAATAAAGTGGGACCCACAATATTTACCTTTCTACGATCACGTCTTTCATTAGCGCATTAGGTTTTCACCATAGTATGTATTGCGTATTATGTATAGCCCGCTTAGCTCAGTCGGGAGCGGCTCACGATCATTATTATTATCGCGAGTGTATTTTTAGTTTGGGCTGCTAGTTCAAACGCCCAAAGCGTTTTTTTTTTTTTTGTACCGCGATTGAATTCGGTCAAACAATCTTGCTTTTAATTAGTAAATATTCAATAATGTTTAGTTTGGAATGTTTGCGAACATATTTAGTGTGTGTTTTATAAGCTAAAAATTACGGACATTGTCCCTTTAAGGACCACGATAGCGCAGTGCTTGAAATTCAAAATTCCTATTAGCGCTGTCCTTTAAATCCTAAGCGCGGTTCTTTAGATAAATATCCATCACCGAGCCCAACTCAGGATTCAAACTAGGGCTGGATTTGAGAGAGAAGTGCCTGCAGAGAAAATAGAGAGAAGTGACCAAAAAATAGGGAGAAGTGAGGGAGACACGATCTTTTAAATTAAGCGCACAATCGGTTATTGTTAATTATTAATTGATATACATGTATACACCCTATGGGTTATAACCTTTTGATTATTTAAGAGCATGCTAGCTTTTTCAAATTAATGTGTTTATTAATTTTATTCAGACTCACAGGCACTCTTTACTTATATATACTGTATAAGATTAAGAAAGGATTGAGAGAAGAATTAATATAAATATATTGCATGTATCTTTATTTATTCATCTTTCTATCAATTTGTATAGTGTTCTATGAAGGGTGTAAATATGATTCTCAAGCTTCTTCCTAAAAGGCTTATTCCTCTTTAAGACCTATAAGACCAATTTATGTGTTTTGTTTCCCAATTTGTATCAGTTAAAAGCAATATTTAATAAAAAAAAGTTTTTCCTCCATCCAAACTTATGTACCTGTCCTACTATGACACCGCACTTTTCCGGAAGTAAAATATTGCCGAAAATTCAGTAGAAATGTCATCTATTATTAACTTTTTCATGCATTAATTTGTTTGGAATGCCAAAAGGTCCGTTTTATCAAACAATTAAGAAAACACAACTGTAATCATTATTCGGTGGTATCATTTAATCACCTCAGGTCAATTAACTTCAGATTGTTGTTCAACACGCACTTGTCTAACTGTAACGGAACCTATGATTGGTCAGTTGTTCAGCTATACGCAATCTCATTGGATAAGTCGTGTGTATTCCCTGTAGTCTAATTTGTAAACAAAAAATGGCGAGGTGCGAAAATTGCCTCGAGGGATATCATAGTTGTAGGAAAGTATGCTCCTCACGGGGTTTCTGCTGTGATCGATCAAAGTAATTAGCATAATCCCTTCCCAGAGATGTCTACGCCTGTCCTGAGACATAAACAACAGGTCAGTTAAGGACTGTACACTTCGCTTGAGGGTGGGAAAAAAGCGAAGTGGTCAATCTGAAGGCGACTTAAACTTCGTCGTCGGCTAAAAAAAAGCGAAGTCACGGAGGAAAAAGCGACTTTGTCGCCCTCCAGATTGAACACTGCCATTATGCAGGATGTAAGTCATGCGCTAGATGTCAAACTGAGTGAAAAATACATCACGGTCAAGGGAGTATAGTTTATACATGTTAATTAGTTGGGGATGGTGTTGGCGCTGTGTTAGTTGTGTAGCGAGCAGTGACATAAGGCAATCTTCGGAAATAAAAACCCATGACGCAATGCTTGACCCAGTATCAATATTATCCAATCAAATAAACCGATGTATTTTTATGACTTTGAGCCAATGAAACAGCTCCTTTCACTTTATCACATGGTAAATTTAAAAATTCAATCGAACAGGTTATAAACATGATGAGCAATTAAGGCATTTTGACAATGTTTTTCAAAAAGAAAAAGAGACATCGTTATGAATACATGTAGGTGTGAATCTGTTTTTGATTTTGTTATGCTTGTATCCGTGATGAATAATGGAATTGCAAGTTTTTGTTTTGAAATGCAGTGTTGGTTATGATTTTATTGAACATTTGAAGTTGTCCGAGACAAATGATGGAACCGCGACTTGCTTCGACCTTGGCTAATTACGATAATCGAAGAATTGGCATCTCAAAAAAACAAAACAACTAAATATCAGACAGATTTGGTCATAAACTGTGTTTATAATTTCCAACACAGAAAAAATGAGAAATAACTGAAGCCCTGATAGTGCTTCCTAATTTTAATAAGGCATTAATTTGACAAAAGTAATCTCGGAGCAGATGGTGCAATTAAAGAATTTAAAAAAATCGATGGGAGAAGCAGAATGCTACTCTCCCCCTTCATTGCCCGCGTTACATTGTGTCAGCGCCTGAAAAAATCTTTGCGAGGACTCTGTATCCAAATGCCTTAGCGTGATCTAAGCGGACCAACACATGCATATAGGTTTAAATACACTAAAGATGACAATATTAAAGTTAGTTCTGATTAATATAAAAGAAATAAACAGTTACCTACATGTATGTTGAAAAGGTAAGTTTTTTTGTCGATTTACCCCCACCTCAGGCTCCCACCGTATTATTAATGTATATCAGAAATGTGTATCTTTTATATTTCACGTGTTATAGTTTTGTCGATAAAAAATCCCCTTCTTTAAGGGTCAAATTCCCCTCTAATAAAAGTCAAATCCCCTGGGTAAGCCCTCTGAAAATCACATAATTTACATGTATGTAGATACCGATTTATTTGAATGGCCGAATTGCTAATAGCTGAGTTATCTGTCGTTGAATTGGCAGCAATGCATAATTTCATAATTTCACCTTTAATATAGGCACTCTAACCCCTTCTTTAAGGGTCAAATTCCCCTCTAAAAAAAGTCAAATCCCCTGGGTAAGGCCATCAATAAAAAATTGTTTGTTTGCTGTGCTCCTACCCAGAATTTTGATAAAACCTTGAATTGGATAAAAAACACATAACGTGGGGTCAAACGTTGTTCATCATTCTTTACCAGACTTGTTCAGAATCTTTATTTCAATATAAAGGCTCAGAAAAAAACAACACCCAGCCATATCTGACACCCCATCCAGATTCCCCTTCACCTGTTACGAAAACATTCTTAGCCAGTAGAGCATCCACAGCCCACTGTTGTTTTAAAAGTCCTGGCATTAACAAATCGTCTCGGCTTCTTTGATTTTGGAAACAATATGTCTCGGGCTTATGCCACTGCTGGATTCCAGTGCGCAACTCTTCTCTTCAATGCATTATTATAGAGCAGAGTACTTAGGTTTCGAAATCCAATAGAAGCTCTTCCAGTTTGGTATAAATTAGGTCAATATGCCATTCTGTCTGCAGAAGGCTCAGTTGAGTTTTTCCCATCATTTTTCGTCTGTTGTCCTTCCCATCAGCAGTATGGCTGATTTTGACAATTTCATATGAATGAGCCTTAGAACAGTACCAGGAACAGTACAAATTAGGTCAATAAGACATCCTAGATGTCCGCTGTTACTATAAATAGTCAAAACCGTAAGCAATTATTTTCGTGAACCCCTTAGCAGATTTCACAAGTGAAAAAACGTTGATTCCTTACATTACCAAGTAAAATGGGGTGGTCTGCCTCTACCACAAACATGTGCTTAAAATGATGTAAAACACCATTCAGACATACAAATTAACAGGTACCAACAGTTGTTCTTTATAAATGATCGCCAAACCCTAAACTAGCATGGCTACCTTGAAAGGTATTGGTATTGTTCATGATACACAAACTTGAAAGGTATTATGCTACATGGCTCTTGATACATCTTTAATTACTGTTTTTTCGTGACTTATTGTACCCTTATTAATTGTCTGTATGTTCCCTTTTCAGCTACCTATCAAGACAGGTTTACACACGACCCAAGCGATTCAAAATGTGGAACAGAACAAGGAATGCTTGATCAATGTCTCCAAGTACAAGTTTCGAGAAGTGATCAATGGACTTACAAAGACATTACAGTCTGTTAACAATACAGTGAGTGACCGTTTGTATTACACACATTTTGTTTCAGCAAAACCCAGGACCTGCAGGAAAAGTTTTACAAGTAGACGGGTGATTTATAGTTCTTCCTTTTGTTACTGCTAAAAATAGCCGGTCAGCTAACCAGAGTAGGAAGGCAAATCACCAGCCTACTGGCTATGAAGGAAAGCACTGAAGACCTGTCTTGAGAAATTTCCTTCTGCATGGAAAAGTCCTTGCAAGACAGGACTTAGTTTTATACCCGCATAGGGACGTATCATGTTGTGGCATTGTCCATCTGTCCGTTAACGTTTAGCTGAACACTGATTGTGGGGTTATACCTCTCAAAGTATGATGGCCCTGTTTTATTAAACATCTTACGATAAGTCTCAAATAAAAATCATTCCCTTTTTTTCCGCCTGAGCATTCAATGTAGACAATTATTTGTGCAGGTAGTGAAGAAATATTATCTGTATAAGAAAATGAAATGAATTCACGTTTATTTGAAAAGTGTAATTTATAGTGAAGCATTTACGATCAAAATGGTATTTAATGGTTTCATAAAACGGGGCCCCGGTCTACACAGGGTCCGACAAATCTTTGAATTCTGTGGTAGCCCACATGGCAAGTGTTTGAATTAAATGTTTTGTGTCACTAGCCCGAATTCTTATATACTCAATGAAAACTCGTACTTCGGGCTAGTGGGTTAATTCGAAGACTGCATGGCTACCAGAAACGTAACTTGGTAGCTCGGCATGTGCGAGGCTGTCTCAATGTCAATACGGTTTCACGTGTTTAAATAATGCCTCTAAATTTTAAATAATAAGTCCAGAACAGGGACCCTAATTTAAAATTTATAACCCTGAACTTTGTTTTTTTTTGAATCTCGAAAACTAATGACACTTGATTGCGACTCGAACATCGCAGCATTTTTTAAACTGATTTGGAAAGATGCACTACCAAATGCATGATGTACATTAAATCACATACTTTATCAATGAAATACATGTAATATCCCTTACAGTCTTATTTATAAACGATGCTTCGCATAAAACGTTTGCATTAGGCCTAAAAAAAGAAAATTGTGTGGTTCGGATAACATGTTCGAAATAGGAAGGTAGGGTAGGTCGGAATTTTTTTTTTTTTTTTTTTTCGAAATGGACCAAAAAAACGTCAGGGAAGATGCACTGAATTATGTACTATAATTACTGTGACTTTATATTGTTATTTATTTATTATTATCTTTTTTCGAAATGGACCAAAAAAACGTCAGGGTCGGCGGGTATTCGTAGGTAGGGTCGGGTGACCCGAACCACACAATATATTTTTTTAGGCCTTAGTAAAAGTGCATGTTTGATTTACAAAAATAAGTGAACTATGTTCCTCATCCCTTAAATTTAACTTACTCGATTAAGCAGCGAAATGTGTTCCACTGTAACAAATGAAATATATAGATTATGTTATCAAGAGAAAGTTTATCTTGGATTCTGTCAGTGAATTAGTAAACAGCTAAGCTTTAAAAGGAAATTTGTAGTAGCCAGTCAGGCTCTCGGTAGAAATTTATGGTAGTCCGGACCACGACTTTGGTAGCCCGCGGGCTCCGGGCATGTGATTTGTTGGACCCTGTCTACAACAATGAAACTTTAATCGCATCTTTAGCATGATCCAATGAATAGAATACATATGATAAAGGCCAATAACTCTCTGGTTCACACCTTTTGAATTAGTCCCCTTTGAAAAACGTTTTAACCTGAAACTTAACGTTGAATCTAACAAGTGATTGTGTCTAATAACTTTCAAAGTATTATGTGTACTACAGTGAAACTTTGCGAACATCTTGGCTTTTACAAGTGATTTTGGCAAATAACTCTCAAAGTATCAAGTCTGTGACGATGAAACTTTGTACACAATTTCAGCATGATCTTAAGAAGGCCCATAACTCTCGGATTAATATTTCTTGAATTAGTAAATACATCTTAAGAAGGCCCATAACTCTCGGATTCATATTTCTTGAATTATTTCTCTTTGAAAAAGGTTTAACCTTGACTTAACTTTGCCAAACAACTTTTATAGTAAAAGGTCTAAAACAATGAAACTTTTTAACATCTTCAGCATGATCCAAAGAATACATATGAAAAAGGCCCATAACTATATCTTTTATGTATTTTTTAAATTATTTCCCTTTTAAAAATGAGCCTGGCATGTTCATTCCTGTAAGGCACCATATAACCTTTCATGTGTTGGTGCCTTAAAACCCCAGTCAGTTCAATTCCCTTTTAAAAAGGTTAACCTGAAAGTTAATCCTGTCTTTACAAGACGTCTCCGTGGCCGAATGGTTAACAGCGTTGCATTATAAACCTTTACCTCTAACCGCTGCCGGTTCAAATCCCACTGGGAGTTCGACTTGTAAGTGAGGAAGTGTTGATTCTTACAGATGACGGGAGGTGTACAGTACTGGTTATACCCTGGAAAAGTGGGTGTTCTGCCTCCACCACAGAATAATCGAACATCATATGTAACCTTACATGTGTTGAAAATGACGTGAAACACCGTACAAACAAACAGACTGTCTTTACAAGTGATTGTGGCTAATAACTTTCAAAGTAATTAGGTCTACAACAATGACACGATGGGTGTATATGCCCCACTAGGTGGTGCTCTTGTTTAAATATATACGCAGACTGTGGGCAAAGCATTTTTATGGGTATCATACTGTAAAAATGTACCAATTTCAAGGACTTTTTCAGAAAAAAGCTTTTATTCAGAGACTGCAGACTTAAGCAATAGAGAGATAAACGTAAAGAAATAAAAAATACTAAAAATACTTGCAAACATGTATTTTCTGCCTCAAATTTTGCAATACCAATATACCTGGTAATGCAGATTTTGATAGCAGGTCATAACATAGGCATAATTCTTACTAACACCCCTCCTCACCCCTCCCACCAAAAAAACGAGTCCAAATACATGTTTTAGAACATTTAGGCAAATTTGGATTAATTTCTTGCTGAGTCCAAGTTAAGTTATGCTTATTTAGCCACTAAATCTCCCTATTTCAAGGCCAAAAATAGGGATTTTGATGAAAATTTGGTAAATTCAGTGAATACTTACTTGAATATTTGGTAGCCACGGCTGTAAGTTCGACTGACCCGGGCTGCTTTTTCGGTGCTTGCTTTGTAAGATCCATTGTATGTTGTAACGGTTTATCTCCAGTTAGTCACATGTTATCAGTTATTTGTGTACATTAACACATGACTTACAAACACAGTATCATTCACAATCATATCAAACTTGATACAATTTCTTTTTACCCAGTTTTAGGATTAATACCCTCTTATCTCTTGCGATAATTAAAAGAACAATAACAAGACGTTAATAAGGAGTTCAGTAAACAAATGCAGGTCAAACTGTTTATAAAAATTCCGTCGAAATTAAAAAAATCAACCACAATCCTCAATCAATATCGTGCAAGTTGAAACTTAAAGTTCAATATAAGCCAATTTTTTTTTAAACTGTTGATTTTCTTTCAATTTTATAATCAATCCTTTGCTTCTAATGACAAGATTTTAACATTCCTCTGTGTATACAGTTATATGATCATTCACATACTTCTATCGCAGATAAATGTTTTCACTTTTGATATGGTGCGACTTTCTTGTTTGTCAAGGTCTGCTTTTATGTACGATAACCTATAAATCCACGGCGTGGGTCACTTTAACTCTTCAAGTGCGCTTATTGCAAACTACCATTTCCTTAGGAAACCGAAGAATTTTTAGCGTATAATTTCCCTTCTATTCCATTGATAACTTACGTTAAATAGATTGGAACACTATTCCCGTTCAAGAAATTGGGATCTTAACTGTTTTGTCACACGGTGAAAAAGTGTACATATGCATTTTCGGTATCTAGATATGCGAGGCCCGATTTTTAAGCAAATGGAAACCTTTTCCCCTATTTCTTGTAAAGACTTCTGGCTTGTAAAAACTTCCATCTTGTCTTCATCCTTATTATGACCAAACCAAGACAGCTATCTTCTGCTTCATAACAAAGTTATATTTTATTTTAAAAAATATTGAGAAAATGTTTGTGGTGTAAATAATCCCCCAAGCGAACCCTGAGAAAACTTTGATCTGTATGGTTAATGATAATGATAACAATGGCGTTTGTTATCATAAAACTCCGATATTTGGGTTTGTGACTGTGGCTCTACATGTATACCATGTGTGTGTGTTACAGGGGTATTATGGGGAGGGTCACACAGGTCAAGGTTTGACACATGATGATTAATATTGTAATTGTTCTTGCACTTTTCTATGAGAAGGGCTGGAAATGTGGATTGCGAGTTTGGACTGAATACTCAAATGAATGCATTTTATAGAAATAGTTAATATAAAAACAATCAAACATATTATTTTCTTTTCGATTATAGCTTTGTGCAGATTTTGCTTTCCAATATATTAATGGAAACACGAGAGAAGAAAATGCCCAAAAAGCAAAATATTTTTACCAAAGTTCATATAATGCCATTTGGTAAAATTGAAGTTGAACCCAAATGAATACTTAAAGGGGTTGTTGCATTATTCTGGAACTAGCTTCATTTAAAAGGGCTTTAAAAAAACATGGAAAAAGCTGAAAGAATATCGAAATATCGTAACAAATATCGGAGATATGATCTTTTAAAAATTTGCAAAAATTCTCAAACGGAGGCAGCCATCTTGAATTGATGACGTCATCGCGCTTTTTTATCATTTATTTCATATTGATACATATCATTTAAAACAAAGAATATAAATGCTACCCATTCAATTGGGAAAAGTTTGCATGTTTTGCTTTAAATTGAGAATTGTTCACAATCAAACAAAAGCATTAATTTGTGCTTAAATAATTTGCAAACACATTTATACCAAGTATACATAGTTCAGCAGTCTAATGACAATTGATGTTCTTTAAACGGAAACTTCCGGCAACACATTTGTGGAGCTGTTAAACAAGAGTTTAATTCTACAATGATAAAATGACGATTAGATGAAGACACTGATAAATTTGTACTTTAGGGCACAAATCATGCGTAAATATATTACTTTTTCCTCCTCCTGTACTGCGCATATTAAAGGGACATCAGTCTCATTTCAATCCACGGAAAAGATAAAACCAGAGTTCAGACAGTTGCAAAAGTCAAACAAGAAGTATGGTTTCCGAAAGTTTATGCTGGGAACTGTTATAATTTGGAATATGGCCCTGCCTCCCCACCCTACGGACGAGGCTAGAAGAAAATGACTTGCATAAGGACAAACCAAAGTAACAAAACAAAACAACAAAAACATCCAAACTACATGTTTGCATTAATTTATATGTAAATGCAGTCTAAAATACAGGATAATATAGATTAAGAATTGAAGAAGCTTTACAACTCGTTGTACCATTATTTTAAAGTGTCCCGAATGTGTTTTATCTTTGTACTCGACAACCAATTGTATCATAAACTGATACCCCTCTGTACTCGACAACCAATTGTATCATAAACTGATACCCCTCGTTTACACGCATGCTTATTTTGGGACATTAATATTTGGAATTTTGAAAATACCTGAGTATATATATTTAGTTTTCAGGAGCATTTGTTGTGTCTTTTTGTCGAAACTGAACTTTAACGAAATTGAAATTGATTTTATGCAGGCCATTTTGTGACAAAGCAACGTGTATTTGGTCAGTTTCTGCATTGCTTGCTTCACACTGCGTTATTACTTTTAGGGATATTCTTGCGTTTCTTTGAAGTTCATGGACCGCTGATACAGTTTACATTATCAAATATTCATTTCATGCATTTGAAATTGTCCTAATTTAATATTTAGTAGCCCTTACCTAATGCTGTTTTCGATGATAAAGGGCACACCCTCCACAGACCATTGAATCATGCGACAGCCAGTGCTCAAAAAATAGGATAGCCCGACGCCCGGGGCTCCTCGAAATCCATTCCGGGCCTGTCTCATTTTGCAGACGAAGAGCCCGTCGGGCCTGTCTAAAACCCCCCCCCCCCCCCCCCCCCCCCCCCCAAAAAATCAGGTATACTGGATCTCAAGCTCAAGTTCCTCACGACAAAAATACTCCCATGTGTATTGTGAACTGTGAAAACACTTGCAATAAAGTAATTAAAATGTGTTATACACACATTGAAACAATAAGAAGTTCGGATAATTTTGCCTGGCTTCGTGTCGGCAGTTTGTCACAACTTTGAGGTCGTCAATTGTTGACATAAAAATCATTATTCTCCTTTAAGGTTGTGTTTTTTTCCCTTTGTGATAAGAAATACCGTTTTTTGTCATTAAAAACACACTAATGCATGAAAAAAAATCGTTAATGATGTTATTTCAATGAATGTTTGTGAAATGTGTGCGGTGGCATAGTAGTTCGGATAGTACATAATTTCGGTTTTTTTTTTTTTTTTTACATAATCAATTAAGAAAAACTGTCCTTTAAAGTATATTTAGCTCGACTGATCAGAGATCAGCAGAGCTTATGCCGTGGTGCGTTGTCCGTCGTCCGTCCGTCCGTCCGTCCGTCTGTCTGTCTGTAAATTTTTAGCTCTACTTATCAGAGATCAGCAGAGCTTATGCCGTGGTGCGGCGTCCGTCGTCCGTCCGTCTGTCCGTAAACTTTTATTTGTAGCGACAACTCCTCTGAAACTACTGGATGGATATTCATGAAACTTTACAGAAATGTTGCCCATGAAGTCGAAGCTAAAATAGATTTTTAAAAAATAAGTTTGTAGCGACTACTTCTTGAAAACTACAAGTGATATTGATATGGGACTTTTTCTAAAATGATCAGCATGACATGATGTTGATCCTTGTGGAAAATTATTTTGATTCGACTTTAAACATGGCTGCCGATGGCCATCTTAGGTTACATAGAGTTATATAGTAAAAACTTGTAGCGACTACTCCTCTGAAACTACTTGACGGATGTTCATGAAACTTCACAGGAATGTTGCTCTCGAAGTCTAGTTGATCCTAGAAAAATTTCAGGTCGGCCGGAAATTCAAGATGGCCGCCACAGCTAAAAATAGATTTAAAATAAATAAGTTTGTAGCGACTACTTCTTGAAAACTATAAGTGATATTGATATGGGACTTTTTCTAAAATGATCAGTATGACATGATGTTGATCCTTGTGGAAAATTATTTTGATTCGACGTTAAACATGGCTGCCAGTGCTGTCTTTGGTTACATAGAGTTATATAGTAAAAACTTGTAGCGACTACTCCTCTGAAACTACTTGACGGATGTTCATGAAACTTCACAGGAATGTTGCTCTTAATGTCTAATTGATCTTAGCAAAATTTCAGGTCGGCCGGAAATTCAAGATGGCCGCCACGGTTAAAAATAGATTTTCAAAAAACAAGTCTGTAGCGACTACTTCCTGAAATCAAAATCAATCAGTAGAGCTTCAAGGTCATTGACCTCTTGTTATTTGTAGCGACTACTCCTCTGAAACTACTGGATGGATATTCATGAAACTTTACAGAAATGTTGCCCATGAAGTCTAATTGATCCTAGCAAAAATTAACGTTGATGTGAAATCCAAGATGGCAACCAAAGCTAAAAATAGATTTTTAAAATACAAGTTTGTAGCGACTACTTTTTGAAAACTGTAAGTGATATTGATATGGGACTTTTTCTAAAATGTTCAGCATGACATGATGTTGATCCTTATCAAAAATTGTTTTGATTCGACGTTAAACATGGCTGCCAGTGGCCATCTTTGTTTACATAGACTTATATAGTTAAAACTTGTAGCAACTACTCCTCTGAAACTACTTAGCAGATTTTCATGAAACTTTACAGGAATGTTGCTCTTGATGTCTAATTGATCCTAGCAAAATTTCAGGTCGGCCAGAAATTCAAGATGGCCGCCACAGCTAAAAATAGATTTTTAAAAAATAAGTTTGTAGCGACTACTGCATGAAAACTATAAGTGATATTGATATGGGACTTTTTCTAAAATGATCAGCATGACATGATGTTGATCCGAGTCGAACATTATTTTGATTCGACGCTAAACATGGCTGCCAGTGGCCATCTTTGTTTACATAGAGTTATATAATGAAAACTTGTAGCGACTACTCCTCTGAAACTACTTGACGGATTTTCATGAAACTTCACACAAATGTTGCTCTTGATGTCTAATTGATTCTAGCTAAACTGCAGGTCAGCCGGAAATTCAAGATGGCCGCCACGTCTAAAAATAGATTTTCAAAAAACAAGTTTATGGCGACTTTTTCTAAAATGATCAGCCTGTTATGATGTTGGTCTTTGTCGAAAATCATTTTGATTTCGATGTTAAATATGGCTGTCAGTGGCCATCTTTGTTTACATAGAGTTATCTAGTAAAAACTTGTAACGACTACTCCTCTGTAACTACTCAACGGATTTTCATGAAACTTTACAGGAATGTTGCTCTTGATGTCTAATTGATTCTAGCAAAATTTCAGGTCTTCAGAATTCAAGTTTGTAGCGACTACTTCTTGAAAACTATAAGTGATATTTATATGGGACTTTTTCTAAAATGATCAGTATGACATGATGTTGATCCTTGTCAAAAAATATTTTGATTTGACATTAAACATGACCGCCAGCAGCCATCTTTGTTTACATAGAGTTATATAATGAAAACTTGTATCGACTACTCCTCTGAAACTACTTGATGGTTTTTCATGAAACTTCACAGGAATGTTGACCTAGCTATCAAAAATCTATCAGTAGAGCATTCAAGGTCATTGACCTCTTGTTCTATTCATTAGTTAAGGTGTAAGGAGTTCCTGGAATCCTACTTTTAAATGAATTCTAGTCTAGGCTCCTAATTCTTTATTTGGAGAAAGTGGTGACAAAAAGAAAAAATATAGCCAGAGGAGGCTCTGATAGTCTCATAAAACCTGATTAAAAATTTGGCTCCAAGTTTAGCTCCAGTTTCACCAAGTCGGCTCTGATTATTATCGTTTGGCAAAAGTGCTAGTACTCTCCTTTGCATTGGTTATAAATTACTATGTAATATTCTATTCTAACATATTTTAAACGAAATGGTAAATAAGTCGCTGACCAGGGCGCATAAAGTGGTAGCAAAAAGAAAAATATAGTCAGAGGAGGTTCTGAGCTTGATTAATACATACGTAACAAATGTGTGCTATAAAAGTGAATAAAGACACATTCCAATAAGAAAAAAATATTGGACCTTTCCATTTTAAATCAGGGCCTGTCCATTTCAAATCAGGGCCTGTCCATTTCAAATCGGGGCCTGTCCATTTTCAGAAGCAACAAGCCCTGGGCCTGTCTGTTAAAATAATTTTCTTTGAGCACTGCAGCCCCTGAAATAAGTTGTATCTGCTATCATAGTGTAAACTAGACCCAGTGCCATTTGTTTGAACTTGTTCGGGCTTTTTAACTTTCTTAATTTGGGGCCGAAATACGGCCTTTTTCAAATGAAAAAAATCCCAATTTTGGAAAAACACTTCTCTAAAAAAATTAATGAAAGTTTTCCCTTAAAAACCATTCCAAATTGTTTAATCACTTTATTTTTTCTTCCAGTACCAATGCGCTGTTTTTGTGTCATCAAACCAAGCCATTTTGTGGATTATGATAAACATTGCATCATCTTTAAGTGAATGACACACATTCTTTTGTTTTACACAGTTTTAGGCTTATCTATTTCTGTATTTAAACTCGATGACAGAGGTGAAAGATTGCCCTGTACATTTAATTTACAACCATGCTGTGTTAAAATGATGAGACACTTCAGTGTTAAAAAGCGGCAAATCTCCAAATAAATCCCCAGATTGTTTCATTCCAATAAAACAGTATTTTTATTTCTTTTGGCCTGCTGTTTACCCTTTTTTAAACAATTGTTAATATTAATAGAGTCCTTCTTTGGATAACATTAACTACTTCTTGCGTTAAGTTACCAATAATCAGATTGATCAAAAAATTGCATCATCTTCAGGGCTAGAAATTACAACTTTCAGTTTACTACACAACCGGTCTAGTAGTTGGGTAAAATCACTAGACCGGCTCAAAATTTCATACCCAATGAAATATTCTACAGAAAAGACTATTTTAATTTGAGTTTCAATTTTGTTTTGGTTTCTTTTCATGAGTTTTAAGTGCATTTTGAAGGTATCTCCACATTTCTTATGTATGCAAGGTTATCCAAGCACACAGAAGAATCATTTTTAGCTCTACTGGCCGAAGGTTATGGGATGCCGAGTTGTCCATTGTTCGTCCATCCGCCGTCCGTCCGGCATTAACTTTTGTCTCGTTGAGACGATAGAGCCTTCATTTTTCATCCGATCTTTACCAAACTTTACCAGATTGTTAATATCAATGAAAGCTCGGACAAGTTCGAAAACCAGCCATATCGGACTAGTAACAGCGGAGTTATGGCCCTTGATTTAGTTAAAAATGCTAATGTTTTGCCTCGTTAAGATGATAGGGCATTCATTCTTCGTCCCATCTTTACCAAACTTTACCAGATTGTTAATATTGGTGAAAGCTCGGACAAGTTCGAAAACCAGCCAGATTGGACCAATAACTGTGGAGTCATGGGTTTTGATTTAGTTAAAAATGCTATATTTGCCTCGTTAAGATGACAGGGCTTTTATTTTTCATCCGATATTTACCAACTTTACCAGATTGTTAATACTGGTGAAATCTCGGACAAGTAGATCGGACCAGTAACAGCGGAGGGCCCTTGATTTAGTTAAAAATGCTATATTTTGCCTTGTTAAGACGATAGGGCCTTTATTTTTCATCCGGTCTTACGAAACTTTACCAGGTTGTTAATATCAATGAAAGCTCGGACAAGTTCGGAAATCAGCAAGATCGAACGAATAAGAGCGGAGTTATGGCCCTTGATTTAGTTTAAAATGCTATATTTTCCCTCGTTAAAGGGACAGTGTCCGTAAGTAAGCAAATATTGAGCATAACCGAATAACTGTCTGACTTTTATTCAGTGAAATGTATACATGAAAACATGAGGATAGACCCAAAGAAGTATGTAGGAATACATTTGTGAGTTTCCAAAAAAAAAAGTTTTAATTATTATATGTAAATAAAGTGGGACCCACAATATTTACCTTTTCTGCGATCATGTGACTTCTATTAGCGCATTAGGTTTTCACCATAGTATGTATTGCGTAATATGTATAGCCTGCGTAGCTGATCGGGGGCGATGTCCGACTACTTAACGCTCACGCACACTATTATTACTGCAAGTGTAAAGAAAAGGTAATTTTAGTTAGGACTGCGAGTTCAAACGCACAAAGTGGATTTTCTTTTTTTGTACCGAGATTGATTTCTGTTAAACAATCTTGCTTTTAATAAGTAAATATTGAATAATGTTCAGTGTGTAATGTTTGCGAACATAATTATTGTGTGTTTTATAAGCTAAAAGTTACGGACATTGTCCCTTTACGACGATAGGGCCTTCATTTTTCATCCGATCTTTACCAAACTTTAAGAGATTGTTTATATGAATGAAGGCTAGTTCGAAAACCAGCTATATCGGACCTGGAACACCAGAGTTATTTGTCCTTGAATTATTGAAATATGCCATTTTCAGCCTTGTGAACACTCTAGCGCCTTTATTTTGTATTCGATCTTTCCCAAACTTGGCCAAATGGTTGATGTCAATGAAAGACGAGTTTGAGAACCACCCAGATCGAAATAGTAACACCGGAGTTATGGCCCTTTTTCAATATTTAGTAATGTACACTGCAAACTCAAGGGTCGTGGGTTCAAATCTCACTGGAGGCATATATATATTTTTTTCATACGAAACCTTGGTTGATGGGCTGAGTTTGTTAAATATTTAGATTTTTTTTTGAATTTGTTTATTTATTTATTTATTTATTATTTTTTTTTTTTCTCTTAAGAAACCTTGGTATTGGGAGCTTAGGGGCCCTTGTTGGATCAGATTTACATAGAGTTATAGGGAAGAACTTCAAAAATCTTTGTTTCATATTTTTTTATTTATTATCAGCTTTTGGATCCTCTACCAAGTTTGTTCAAATGGTTCAAATGGTGAACCTGGGGTCAAATTTGGCCTGGCCCAGTGAGTATCCAGTAGAGCAATACAGGCCCACTTGGGCCTTTTGTTTATGAAAAAACCCATTTTAATTACTAAGGCAGTTGTTATTAAACTTTGGAAATATGAAGTTGTTTAAAGGTTAGGTTAGAAAATGCTCTCACTACACTAACCTATCAATTTTATAATTTATTTCTTATTTGAACACATTTTTTTACTAGCCCATCGGACAACCCATAAAACAAACATTTGGTAGCCCGGCAGCATTTTTACTAGCCTCGGACTACCGGACTAGTGCTAATTTCGATTTTTTCAGATCCCTAAAACGAAAAACATCTTGTCCTAAAAATGAGAGTGAAAAGGCACTGATATAGTATTCTCTACCATTAATGTGAGATCTCCACAATTTATACAACAATTTGTAAATGTTCAATTCTCATTTTTACTAGCCTCGGACTACCGGACTAGTGCTAATTTCGATTTTTTCAGATCCCTAAAATGAAAAACATCTTGTCCTAAAAATGAGAGTGAAAAGGCACTGATATAGTATTCTCTACCATTAATGTGAGATCTCCACAATTTATACAACAATTTGTAAATGTTCAATTCTCTACCGTTATTGGCTTTCTTTGATGTCGTTGAAGACACATCCTTTGTTTCATACGCATTTATGAATGGCATGCTGTGTGGTGAAACACTGCTGAAAAGTATATTTTAGGAAAATGTAATATAAAACTTAATCAAGTTTTGAAATAGGAAGTATTTTTTCCCTTGAGATGTGCAAATCTGACAAACAACTCATTCTCCACACAGTGACACTGTTTTGGAAATAAATCTGGTATTTCAAAATATTAGTTCATTAAACTCTATGATTTGTATCTAAGACCTTCTGTCAATCTTCTATCAACCTTAAACCACAATTACGCGATATAATAGATAAGGATTTGTCCATCTTAGACACACACTGAGGCCCATACTCATCATACATTGCTGAATTTAGTTCACTGCAATGGTTGTGTTCTTCTGCATGTTGATTAAGCATTTATGAAGAATTGTGTCATAAAATATGAATGGAAAGAGGAATGAAACAGCCACATGTATAAACGTCAAGGGCGTAGCATGGCAGACATGTAGGGATCACTTGGTCCGTCATCGTCGTCCGTCACACTTAAACTTGCAACCTAACCTTGGCCAAGTACTTGACTTATTTACATGAAACTTCACACACTTATTCATCTTAACCCAAGGAATGTTGATACACATGTCCAATAACTCTGACTTTCATTTTGGTAGAGTTATGCCCCATTTCATAAAACTTTAACCTGCATCCTATCCAAGCTCATAATTGGCCATAACTTGAGAAGTATGTGACCTATGTTCAAAAAACTTCAAACACATCTTCGTCTTAACCAAAGGAATGTCGTTACGCATGTCCAATAACTATGCCTTTCATTTTGGCAGAGTTATGCTCCTTTTCATAGAACTTTAACCTGCAACCTAACCTAGCTCATAACTTGGCAAAATATTGACCAATGTTCATGAAACATTATACTGTTCTTCATTATCAATTATCCAATGCACATTTATGCCCCTTTTCATCAACTATAACACTTTAAAAAAAATAAACTGCTCCATAATTCATGAAGGATTCAAACTTTATAGTAAGATTGTAAAAAAAGAAAGATTGCCTTTGCTGAAATAAACACCCTTCTAGCATGTCTAGTTTTAAGCCAAGTTATATCAACCATGTGCATAAATAGTAAGTTTTGAGAACCTTGTGTATAAAGCCAAGGTTTAGATGATTATAAAAGCCAAGTAGTATAAGTAACAACCACAAACACACCCTCATTGGCATTATCAGGTTCTGATAATCGAGTCTTATACCTTTTTTTAATAAAATAAGAAGTCTTCAAAATTCAGTACAATTTCTATCTTTTGTATCCAAAAATCAACAAAAATATCTAAATTCAATATTTGTTCAATCTTTTATATAACCATACTATAAGGGGAAATGTGGTAAGTAGATCAGGGAAGTTAAAAGTTTAAGTAGACTAACACTGTGAAAGAGTTAAACATAGCATTAAAAGATACAAATAGTGTTAAAACAGTTGTACGCAGTTAAGTTCTAACATGAAGGATGCGACTGACAGAACATTTGAAAGCATCATGATCTTCCTGTCATATATTATGTGTCAAAACCTTCTTGCACTCAACTACATCAGCTTACAAAAATAAAAATGAAGCTAATTGTTTGAGATGCATACGGCATGATGAGTTTCTGTTTTCCTACTTTTTTAAGTTGACAAGGTCAAGTGACTCTCAAGTGTAGAACAAATGCTACTGTTTGAAGGGGAAAGTTTGTTTGATAAAATGCTGATGCAAATGTATCCTATTGTTTGGGGCGCTTGTTTCAGCCAAAGGTTTTTTGGTCCTTTAAGTTATTAATCTACTACCTAAATAAGTTGTATGTCAGTGAAACAGACATTTTTAGTGGTAAATAAAAATACCTTACTTTTCAAAATCGGTTGAGAAATAAAAATTTCATGCGCGATAGTTGTTTTTGATGGGGCATTTTCAATGCAAAATTCTGCTGCATGATTTTTTTTTTTTTTTTTTTTTAGAATTTGTATCCAAAAATTGTTTTAAATTGTTGTATATTAGTAAATTAAGACACCCTGAAAGTTTTATAGCAAAATATTAAGTATTACTGATGTTATTTGACATTTCTTAATTTTCTGCTGTCCCACCAACAAGGAATTTACATAGGAAAAGCCCAATCAAAAAATCATTTTGGCTGTAAAATATTATTTTCTCAACCAATTTTCAAAAGTAAAGTAGTTTTATTTACCACTAAAAATGCCAGTTCTAAGGATATATAACTGATGTACATATTATTTAAATTCCTCGAGTTACTGCAGAAAAACGTTTGGCTGAAACAAGCGCCCCGAACAATAGGTACTCAGTGTTTAATGAAAAACAAATCTTTTTCAAGGTTTGTACAAATTACAGTAAATTTCCAAATTTGATAAAAAGATAGGAAAACTAGTTTTTGAAATATTTTCATAAGTCATGTTCTTTGCTTGCTCAGCTTAAACATCTTAAAAATTAAAGCTGGTTTTCTTGTCGATTTAATAAAAATCGAAAGTATACTATGAGCCTGTAATTCCTATGAATACATTTCTGATGTTGTTGGTCAATATATATGACCTAGAACCTTCATTATGAAAGATAGATTTATGTCGAATAATATATTTAATTTGACATCATTTGGGTAACATCAATGATAAGTGAGAAAGTGCCGATACTTTTGGATGGCGGGAGGTGTACAGTAAAGGTTCTACCAAGGAAAGAATGGAGTGGTTTGCCTCTACCCACAAAAAAATTACCGTCATATATGGCCTAAAATGTGCTAAAAATGCCATAAAACTCCATTCAAACATTGATGATAGCAAAAAATATAAAATATAATTTCAAAATACATACACTGCATCATGTCAGTTTACTTGAAAGAAAAAAATGACCGTCATATATGGCCTAAAATGTGCTAAAAATGACATAAAACTCCATTCAAACATTGATGATAGCAAAAAATATAACTTACAATTTCAAAATACATACACTGCATCATATCAGTTTACTTAAAAGTGAACTGTACTTTTTACCTGGCTAACATTTTATTGTTGTATTTTCAGCGAATCATTGGCCTGGAGGCAGAACGGAACTATTTTGAATCACAACTCATCATTTTGGACACGCTCGTTAAAGTGCTCAACTCAGTAAGTATTAACAAAAGTGCTCAACTCAGTAAGTATTAACAAAAGTGCTCAACTCAGTAAGTATTAACAAAAGTACTCGGCTAAGTAACTATAAACAAAAGTGCTCAGCTTGGAAAACATTAACAGAACTGCTCAGCAAAGATTATCAAAAGTGCTCTAAGTAAATAGAAACAGTGCTCAACTCCAGTATTAATAAAAGTGCTGAACTTAGAAAGTATTGACACATTTAAAGTGACCATGTAATATTAACACAGACGCTCAACAAAGTATTAACTAAGTGCTCAACTTAACGACATACGACAGTAACATGCTCAGCTTAGTCACCGCCGTATGCATGCCATCTTCGGGATGGTTAAAATTGTGTATTATTGATTTTATGAATATTGAGTTCTGCTCAACCCGGGGCTATAGGGCGTGAGCGGTAGTTAGCATTTTTCACTACCGCTCATGAACAGTCTCAATCAAACCGAGACTGCAATATTTCGTATGTGTCGTGCTCGGCCGTTTCCAAAGGTCCATTATTATACTCTTTTTTAGTATTCTGGAAAGTGCTCGACTCATTAAGTACATGTACGATCAGTTTTCAAGATTATAACATTTCTTATAACTAATTAAAAGAATGCATCACCGTCAATACAGACAGGTATTAATTAATGATAATTAATGCATCATCGTCAATACAGACAGGTATTAATTAATGATAATTAATGCATCATCGTCAATACAGACAGGTATTAATTAATGATAAAAAAATATCGAACAAGGACGGGGTGCACCCCTCAGTAACCTCCCCCTGCATATGTAAAATGCCCCTATGCTTGAAAAAAAATCCTTTGGAGAACCCCAGAACCAATCAAAAAATAGCTTAACTTTCTAATTTAATAAAGTGCTAAAATTAAAAATAGCAACTATGAAGACTTGTAAATATGTTGGAACTAATTTATGAAGTGAATAGTTTACAAAAAACATTGTTTTCAAAATTTTACTTTCCGGAATTATACTGGTCTGGTTATATTGTGTTTGTTCGATTTCAGCAACCCAAAGATACATCCAGATTAGATGAAGCCATCTATGTTAAACTGCTTCTCCCAGAAATATGTAAGGTGAGTGCTTAAGGGCAT